>PVJS01060685.1:0-11181 GCA_004027185.1 Glis glis | reverse complement strand
CCCTGCCCTGAATGTAGGCAGCAGAATTCTGATAGGTGCGGACTTAGATAAAAAGGAAGAAGCCACGTAGAGTGTGCGCGACTCGTTCCGAGGAAAGCAGATCTGCTCTCTCCTGAGATCGTCAGCCGCCGGCTCCGCTTTTCTCCGAAGAAGCTTTCTGATCTTCACGTCTTGAACTGGGACTGAATTAGTGGTTGCTTCAATCCTAAGACTCCAGCTCTTAGACCGTTCGACCAGCTACTGGTTCCTCTGACCCTCCACGTGCAGTCAGAACCTGGGACTACATTGCTGCAAACTGTAAGCCATCTGATAAATCCTTTTTTTAAAAATATACTCATTCTGTGTATTCTGTTAATCTAGAGAACCCTGTCTAATACAGGCACTATGACATGTTCATCACAAAGCTTGGAGTGAACCAGCATGATCAGAGCTCCTCAGGCACTGTGTGAATGATCATTCCCAATGTTGAGATGTTTCCTACCTTGAAGGTCACAATGATTTCAAATAGAAGGTTGTCACAATGGCTGCCATTGTGAAATAATTCCTATCCCTCCCCTGCCCCACCCCAGGCAGAGACAGGGAGGCCTTTTACTTGCCCTGGCTGAGGTTCTGCAAACCCCTTCTGCAGTGACTATCTTATGAAGTTGACATTGTTTGTAACTAGAAAGAAGATGAGCATATAGAAATCATACTCAGACAGACAAAAGTTCAAATGCCCTTTCTAGCATTTATTAGCATTCAGAAAAAATGCTTGGGCAGACCCCTAACTTCTCAGAATGTCACATTCTAATCTGTAGGATTGGTTCTTTGACACGTAATAAAGTCAGAGAGAAGACTGAGTGATATTACTAATGCAAAGTGCTTGACACTTGGTAGAGCCTCAATACATAGCAGCGCTCATGGTCTGCAATCTCACCTTCCCGTGGACTGAATTCCACCAGAGCTAGTGCAGTATCTTTGCATCTTTGCATCTCACATCTATCAAGTCTGTCACAAAGGACGCACTCAGTAAATATTTGTGGAATGACTGCATAAATCAGACTTGGAGTTTAGAAAACTCAATTTTGGCTTTGGAGAATATATTGATAGGATATAAGTTTGGAGGTTAGTTTCACTAGCAAAAACATCAACTTTATTTTAAGAAAACAGGCTTATTTTGTCAAACTGAAATAAACAGTGTTAGTTATCACAAAAAGCAAATTGAAGGAAATAACAAACCAAGTTTTCTTTGGCATTTTAACTTCCAGTAGCCATTGATTATAGATAGTTTTAAAAATTATTACCAATGACATAGCATAACAATAATAATGATAATAAAATACTACTTGGGAATTTATTGTGTTGTGAACTGTGCTTAGTTTTTTTAATTTGGAGTGCCTCATTTAATTATCACCATGCCTCTAAGAATTATCTGCATTTTACAGATGAAGAGAGTGAGGCTTAGAGACATCAAGTAACCTGCAATTAGTTAATGCAATTCACATACATTAACTAATGTGATCCAGATAACATCCTTGGGTATAAGTAAAGGAATAGTGTGATGGTTAGTTCTGTATGTCAACTTGGCTAAGCTATTGTGTCAAGATGTTGGTCAAACTCTAGTTTGGCTGTTGCTGTGAAAGTAATTTTTTTTTTTTTTTGCGGTACCAGGGATTGAACACAGGGGTGTTCTACCTCCACGCTACGCCCCCGGCCCTATTTTTTTATACTTTATTTTGAAACCGGGTCTCACGAAGTTGCGGAGGGCCTCGCTAAGTAGAGAGAGAGACACACACAGGGAGAGAGAGAGAGAGAGAGAGCTGAGGCTGGCTGCGAACCCGGATCCTCCGGTCTCCGCCTCCCAAAGTACTGGGATTACAAGCATGCGCCACCATGCCCGGCTTGTGAAAGTAATTTTAAGGTATGATTAACATTTAAATCAGTAAGTACTGAAAACAGCTTGTTCTTCATAATGTGGGCAGGCGTCATCCTATTAGTCGAAGGCTTTAAGGGGAAAGGCTATCACCCAAGAAAGAAGACGTTCTGCCTTTAGACAATCTTCAGACTAGAGCTACATCAACTTTCCCCTGGATCTCCAGCTTACCTATCTGCCCTGCAGAGTTCAGACTTGCTAACCCCCACCTACCACACCAGCCGGTTCCTTAAAATAAATCTCTTACCTCGCTCTCCATATGTGTGTATACAGTGTTTGTTTTGTTTATTTATTTATTTATTTATTTATTTATTTATTGAGATACTGGGGATTGAACACAGGGGCATTCTTCCTCTGAGCTTCACCCCCAGCCCTATTTTTCTATTCCTTATTTTGAAACAGGGTCTCACTAGGTTGTGGAAGGCCTTACTAAGTAGCTGAGGTTGGCCGTGAACCTGTGATCCTCCTGTCTCAGCCTTCCAAGTACTGGGATTGCAAGCATGCACCACTCCCGGCTCTACAGTGTATATTTAATATATATATACATATATTATATATATATTATATATGTAATATATATAGATGTGTATATATATATTCCTAGTAGAGATGCCCATCTCTATTCCTGTTTGTGTGTGTATATGTACACATACATGCATATACACAGAGAGAGAGAGAGAGAGAGAGTTAATTAGGTTAAGCTTTTTTTTGCATTTTAACTTATAGTAGTCATTGATTATAGATAGCATATATAGATATATCTTTCTCTATATAGCTATATATGTACATGCCTAGTAGAGTTGCTTATATCTCTACATAGATAACATAATGCTCATAATCTATATACATCTTATTATTTGTTCTGTTTCTCTGAATAACTTGAAAAATATAGATATTACTACTCCATTTTACAGGTGAAGAAACTGAGTTTTCAGGCCCCACAGCTTATAAAGCATAAAGCTTAAGCCTCAAAATTATTTCTCTTTGATTTCAAGTCTGGGATGTATCATTCATTGATTTCTATTCGACGCACTTTCCATTTTTGGGGAAAAAGGGGAGAAGTTAGTAAAAAATTAGTAGAAAATGGGAACTCCAATGACAACAGAGAACCCTCAGTAGTGCAAGGGAAGGGGTACAGGGAAGGGGAAGGGCAAGAAAGAAGTGAATCTATGGAATTACTGTCATAAACAATGTGTACATATGAGATTATACCAACATCATTCTCAGTGCTACATGTGGGGGGAGAGGTAGGGAGAAGGGACACTAAGAGCTGTGTGCATGTACGTTAACACCAAACTGATACTCATTGTGATGTGAGACTACAATGCACCAATAAAAACATATTTAAAAATAAGAAAATGGGAAAGAGTCTTGAGAGAAAGAGTAGAAAGTACAGCCTTGGTTTCCTGAAGATGTCAGAGTTGTATGCCTAGCTTCCTAAAGTGACTGTAATTTGTCGTGTCTGTTCCAATAGAGCCAAATTACACAGTGGCCGCTAGGTCCTCTTTAATCCTATCAGACACATCTCCTTCCAGCCCAAATTCTGGTTTCCTCCCATCATATAGCCTTGCTTATTTCATTTGTAGCATGCACAACATCTCTCATTATCTCATTTGTTTAATGTAGTTGTTTTATTTGCTCTGTTGTCTTCCTCCCTGACTGTAATGTTCATTCCACAGAACGGGGATCTCTTCTGTTTTTACTCACTATGCGTCTTTGGCATGCACATGTTATAGACACTAATGGATGAACGAATAGCCACATTCATCCTCTTCTTCCTTTCTTCACCCTTCTTCTCTTCATTTGCTTCCTAATCTTACCCATCCCTCCAAACCCAGCTTGAGCTCCGTATGTTCAAAGCAGCCTTCAACTTTGCCCTGTGCCAGCCACACATGTCTTCTTTCAATGCCACCAGCATACATTGCTTTTGCATGCTTCTGAGCCTTGTGAACACTGCCCTTTGTCCAGAAAGCTCTCCAGCCTCTGCCCTCCCTTTCCTCAGCCAACTCACAATAAATGTCTCTTTTTCTCAAGGAAGCCATTCCTGAGCTTTAGTATTAAGTTAATTGTCCATTAGAAATTGTTGTCACTACCTTACCACCTCTTTCTTTTTTTTTTTTTTTTTGTGGTACCGGGGATTGAACGCAGGGGCGTTCTACCTCCGCGCTACACCCCCGGTCCTATTTTTTTTTATGCTTTATTTTTGAAACCGGGTCTCACGAAGTTGTGGAGGGCCTCACTAGGTAGAGAGAGAGAGAGAGAGAGAGAGAGAGAGAGAGAGAGAGGAGAGAGGAGAGAGAGAGAGAGAGAGAGATCGCGCGCATGCTCGCATGCGCGCTGAGGTTGGCCGCGAACCCTGATCCTCCGGTCTCCGCCTCCCAAAGTACTGGGATTACAAGCGTGCGCCACCACGCCCGGCCTCTTACCACCTCTTTCTATGTCTTCATGATCCTTTCTACTTTATAATAGGTGATGTACTTAAACTTTCTATTACTCATCACTTTTGAAATAACTTGTTCAGTGTACACTTCGCCCACTATATTCTTAATTCTTTATGAGTGAGAAGTCCTGTTTTGGTTCTCTTGCTGCTGTATCTATAGTTAACAATTTTCTGCTCCTGGAATAGACATGATGCTTAAAAAATATCTATTGGTTGAATAACTGGAGAGTGTTCATTGATCTGTTTTAGAACTCCGGGAGTACTGTGAGCTGGATGATTGAATGTCACAATAGCTATCAATTATTAAGTGGTTACTATGTACCAGACACTTTCTAACATTCAGCTCATGTCCTAAATCATTTGATTGTCTGTCACAGAGGAGGAAACTGAAGGAGAGAGAGTTCATGATGTTTGCCAGATGTTGGGTGGGTATTGAGAGGCAGAGCCAGAGTTCCAGCCCAGGGGTCCCGCCAGAACTTAACCCTGAGTACGCTCTGGTGCTCATGGTCTTGTGGGGTAGCAGGCAAGAGAAGATAAGAAGACAACTGACAGATACAAGTTTCATTTTCTTAGTTTATTTATTCATTCAACAAATAGTGTTGAATGCCAGTTTTTGTGTTAGGCATCATGTGTTAGATATCATGGTACACCAAACTGATGTGGTCCCTGCCGTCACCAGTGTGCTTCTGTACAGGTTGTGTGGTTCTCAAACTTGGCTCATAGTAGAACTACCTGGGAGCTTTAACTGACTTCATTTACTTAGCTGGCTTAGAGCCTGAGTCTCTAAGTTTTTTTTTTTTTAACTCTGCAATCCATTCTAACATGAAACCAGTGCTGAGAATCACCTTTTCAATACTTTATGCCAGGCTGATTCAATATCACGATCATTTGGTAATGTCTAAAAAATGCAAAGTTCTGCCATGCCTACCACCTCCTCCTATCTTCCTGACCAAATGACTCCAGAGTCTTTGAGAATAAAACCCAAAAATTTATGCTTCTAAAAGCACCCTTTCTTTAGGATTCTGGTGAGGCTGCTCAGCATATCCACGTTTTAGGATCATCTGAATATTGTCAATACTAAGACTTAAAGATGTTTAGAAAAAAGAGGGAGGCTGATACGGGATTGCAAGTTTGAGGCCAGTGTGCTATAATTTAGCGAGACCCTAGTTAAAACAAACAAACAAAACAAAACAAAACAAAAGGGTCTGGGGTATAGCTCAGAGGTAGAGTGCCCCTGAGTTTAATCCTCAGTAAAAAAAAAAAAAAAAAAAATGTTTGCAGAGGGCTATGGTAGTCTGAGCTGAATTTATGAACCATTATCATTGGAATTCATCTTGAAGGGAGGGTATTATTTAGGTGTGTGGAAAGAAATAGAGGCTTTCATGCTATATATCTGCACATGACTTTATTATATAGTGTCTTATTTTAAACACAATTGTTATATACCCTTTCTGCTGAAAAATTTGTCCTGGGACTAGTAGTTTCTACCTGGGAGTGTGTTAGAAATTCAGCTTCTTGGGTTCTGCCTCAGAATCTGCATTTTTAACAAGAATTTTAAGCAGGTATTTGTATCTATATAAAAATGGAGAACCATAGTTCTCTATATCACTCTTGGCCTCTCCCATCCATTCAATAAATTGTAAGGTTCTCAGGTGCATAGAACATGATTTATTAGAAGATTTATAGAAAAGCCAGGTGTGGTGGTGCACGCCTGTAATCCTAGTACTTGGGAGGCCGAGACAGGAGGATCACAGGTTTGAGGACAGTCTTAGCAAGTAGTGAGACTCTCATCAACCTAGTGAGACCCTGTTTCAGAATAAAAATAAAATAGGGCTGGGGATATAGCTCGGAGGTAGAATGCCCCTGGGTTCAATCTCCAGTGCCACACACAAACAAAAAGGAGATTTATAGAAATAGTTTAGACACACATTATTTTATTTAGTCTACTCAACAAAGTATATTACTGTGATACTCATTTTTATGAATGGAAACTGAGACTTGGGGAAATCAAAAGTTCTCTGTTATTTAAAGTCTAGTGCTCTTTCTAGGTATTTAGTCTAGGTAAGACTGGTATTTATTTTCCTTTCTACCATCCTGCCTAACATCCAACACCATGATAAACATAAGATTTCTGGGTCAGAAAATCCCTAAAAACCATGGATTTTTAAAATAATTTTGGAGTAACCTTAAAAGTAATATTTTAAGATGGATATGGTGCGCACCCATAATCCCAGTACTTGGGAATCTGAGACAGGAGGATCACAGGTTTGAGGATAGCCTCAGCAACTTAACGAGACCCTCAGCCATCTAGAGAGATCCTGTTTCAAAATAAAAAGTTAAAAAAGGGCTGGGGATGTAGCTCAGAGGTAGAAAGCCCTGTGCCACCAAAAAGTAATATTGCCAAACCCTGTCATTGAAAGTTGAAGACACTCTGGACTAAGGTTTACAGAGCTACTTGAGGTCACAGAATGCGTTTGTGGATGGTATGAAGAAATTCGTGCATGTCTCCACCTTACATCTAGTTGTCTACCACCTCATCTGTTTTTTACTTCTGCTCATGCCTCGTATTGCCTGTTACAAAGACAGCTTCTTAGAATAGTAGGATTTTCAAGTGCATTCTAAGAGCCAAATAAGTACTTTGAGTGGAAAACAGTTTCGAAATATGACTGGGTGGAAAATGACCTTCAATGTACTATACTTAGAGTTACTGTCTAGTTTCTAGTTATTCCACAAATGGAAGAGGACAGAGGCCGCCCTTCCACCCGTGTGTTCTACTCAGAGCCCCTTCTCAGCCTAGCTGCTTGATGAGCTCAGCCACCTGCACTTTTACTGGCCTTTTCAGTTCTCCTCAGAATGTCTTCCAGTCCCAACACTTGGTGAGTCCTTCACCGGTTCCTACCACATAGGAAATTGTGAAAATAATTATTCTGGGTGGGGGGGATGAGATAGTACTGTCATTTTTATTTACCTTTGAATCTGACCTGTCCATAATCACATTTGCATCAGAGGAAGTAAACAACCAAGGCTACTCCAGCTGCCCACACAATCTAAGTATTAGACCAGGTCTTCTAAATGGGGGGGGGTTGTCCTCCAAATCAGAGCTTGATCCTCAGCTCATATGGAATCTTTCATTCCAAATTTTGTTTTCTTCATCTTCTTTCTGTTTCCTTAATGCATTCTCAAAACATACATTCAACTTTGAAAGGGCCAAGTGCTCAAATTCCAGATAGAAATGAGAGTGTTGCTTTCTTGTTTGCTCTGCACTTGTGAAATTCTCCATTCAAGTCTTTTCAGTGTCTCTCCACAGTCAGCAAAATTCTTCCTAGGTTTATAATTAGTTTGATTTCCCACTACTTCCTGTTCACCCAAGGTGGAAGCAACTAATATTTTTTAATTGGATAAAATAAAAAAAGGAGGATCTTTGTAAGTAAGCAGGGAACAAGGTCATTATCATTGTAGCCGGGCCTGATCAATCTGCAAAAAGCCTCACCGTCTCCACATAACTGCTTCATGTCTTTGGCCTCAGTCTTTTTACAGCAAAACCCATTGATCCAAGGAAAATTCCCCCAATTCTCTTGCTCTTCTGTATTAAACTGGGAGAGGAGCAGAGTTTCACATACACCAAGGAATACCTAAAATAGTGAAAACCAACAAGGGTATGAAAACTGAAGATTAGCTTCACTATTTCAGTGAGTTTGCTACTCAAGGGGGAAAGGAAAAGTCCTATTAGCTGGCGAGTCCACAGAAGGCCAATCTTGCCAAAGGAAAGATATGAAGGGGAAGAAAGGGGAAAGAGAAAATAAAAGAAAGAAGCAAAGTAGTGTGCATAAATGGAACCAGAGTGACTAGTCTCAGGCACACAGGGGTGCTGGAGGTCAGTTGCCCCAGCTTAGAAGAACCCTCTGGGGCTCACTGGAATATGTCAATCTGACTTCACATTCAATCCAACCAGCCTGGTTATCTAGTTTCTCAGTCTGCAGGAGATTCAAAGTAATAAATTAAAAAGCATGAAAGAGACTTTTAGAGACAGGAACACTGACAGTAGCCAGGAAGGACACTGCCAACTCAAAGGCAGAGAGTGGAAATCTTTGACATGCAGGCTGAGGAATTTAAAAAGAACAGAAGTTGAATGCCAGCCAACATTAGGAGAAAGTACAATAACTAAGGTTCCTAATAATGACTGAGAGTCTTCAATACGTATTGAATTATTTCCACTACACTTTAGAAGAGATAAAAAATGTAGCACTTAAAAATGTATAAAAATGAAGTATTGTGATGCTTCATAGAAGCCTTTTTATTGATCTGGAAGAGTCCCTGTCATTTCTTTTTCCTCCCTGGCATTTTGTTTTCATCTTTGGGAAATATTTTTTGAACTCCTTATCTATGTCATGCACTGTGATATGTACTGAGGATACATTGCAGAAGAGAACAAGCCAGGCGTGGTGGTGTACACCTATAATCCCAGTACTTGCTAGGCTGAGACAGGAGGATTGTAGGTTCGAAGATAGCCTCATCAACGTAGTAAGACTCTTAGCAAATTAGTGAGACCTCCTTTCAAAATAAAAAATATGGCTGGGATGTGGCTTGGAGGTAGAATGCTCCTGGGTTCAATCCCTGTTACCATACATTTTAAAAAAGAGGAGAACAAGACATGGTCCCTGCCCTCATCCTGAGTGGTTTAATTTGAAAGTTACAAAATTGACATGTAAAGTTAATTAGTTCAATGAAGAATGATTATTCCATAAGACTATAGACTAAGGTAAACTTGTGCCACTAAAGAGACTCAATGCTATGTAAGCACAGGGGTGCAATCTAATCTGAGGTCAAGTGAGGCTTCCCCAAGGAGTTGGTGTTTGATGTTTGAAGAATGAGTAGCAATAACCTGTAAAGAGGAGAGGAAACTACAGCTTCCCAGGTAGAGGAAAATAACCATGCAGAGAGTGGTCCTGTGTTGGGGGATGGCATGACCAGTTAGTGGTTCTGAAAAGAGGTAAATGATGGGAATGCAGAGAGAGGTGGCATGTAAGGAACATGGGCTAGTTCACCCTGGGATCAGGACAGAAAGGCAGAAACCAGACCACACTGGAGTGGTGGGCTTTATTATTGAGGCTCAACTTTAATCTGAAATCAAAGGAAAGCCATTGGAGGCCAACCCAAATTTTCATCTTAGAAACATCACTTTAGCTACCCTATAAGACAAATGGGTAGGGAAAGGGTACTGGACAAAAGGAGGTATAGAAAGACACTGGAAAACAAGGGAGTGGTGATAGTAGTTTGTACTAAGTCAGGGGTGAGACTGAAAGAGCTGAACAGATTCTCTCTCTCTGTGTCTTGTGTGTGTGTGTGTGTGTGTGTGTGTGTGTGTGTGTGTGTGTGTTACTACGGATGGAACCTAGGGACATTCTACCTTTGAGCTATACCCCTAGCCCTATTTTATTTATTATTTACAAACAGGGTCTCACTAAGTTACTGAGAACCTCCCTAAGTTGCCAAGGCTGACTTTGAACCTGTGGTCTACCTGTCTCAGCCTCCCAAGTACTGGGATTGCCACCACGGGCAGCTATGGACAGATTCTAAGGATATTTTAGGAGGTAACCACAACAACATGGTGATCAAGTTTATAGGGAATGAGATAAAGAGGGCTCCATGAATGAATGACTCCTAGGTTGGTGGCCTGTACAAGCAGGAGCTCATGGAATTGGACTAAGTCTGGATGTGAGCTTGCTGGGTTTGAGAGGCCTTTGAGACAACTTCTCAGCCTGTGGGTCCTTTTTCAGTTTCACCACTTCTTGAATCCTTTCTGTAAGTCTTTACCATTTCTGTTCTGGGCCAGATGCTGGAGGTTTCCTTAGACACACTTGCAGACCTGGATTATTCGCATGTCCCAGGTGGAATGTGAACGTGGGTTCACATGACAGGTTTATTTTCTTTCTTTTTTCTTTCCTTTTTCTCTGTATGTGTGTGCAGTTCCTTTGCTGTATGTAGTGGAAGTTTTAACAACTATGTCTTGAATGCATGATGAGAAATGGATACCTCCCAGTGAGCTCTCCTAGCAGGGTTTCAGAGGTGAGGCTCTGATAGCTCCTCTACAGATTGGTTTTGGGACTCGAGCTTCAAGTCTATAAAATTGACTCCAACAGTCGTGATTCAAGTTTGCAGGTGGAGCCATATCAGCCAGGGTCCAAACAGTAGGAGAGCACATTTAAATTAGGGTTTAAGTAGAAGCATTCCTTGGGTCTGAAAGGTGGTGGGGAGTCTAGAAGACATGGTCACCTTGAGAGGAGTCCTGACACTTGTGTGTGGAAACATGGGGCCTGAGGGGCCCCACTGTCCTCTCTCCCTCTGCTTTCCTCCTTGGGCTGAATCCAATAGGAAGCCAGAGCGACACCTTGATGAAGCACATACACAGTGGCCTCTGGGGAAGAGTGCAGACTACAGAGGGGCTCTGGGCAAAGGGGGGATGTCTAGTCCAACACAAAAGGTAATATTTAAGCTTGAACTCAAGGACAAAGTGTAATACAGTCCATAAGTTCAGGTAAAAGTTGGAGTTTAATAAACTCATGAACAATTCTACAGAGTTACGATGAAGAATTCCTCAATGAGAAGCAACAAATTGTTAAGGATAGAGCACTGGAGTCAGAAAGTATTTTTGATTACTGGCCAGCAATGGACCTCACTTTCATCTTGCAACAAATACGAATACCAGCCGGGTGTGGTGGCACACGCTTGTAATCCCAGTACTTTGGGAGGCAGAGACTGGAGGATCTGGGTTTGCAGCCAGCCTCAGCTCTCTCTCTCTCTCTCTCTCTCTCTCTCTCTCTCTCTCTCT
>PVJS01060684.1:0-7500 GCA_004027185.1 Glis glis | reverse complement strand
TACATGGTAACACATACACTTAGACCAATGCCTAGCACCGAGAAGCACAAATGTTAGTCATCATTTAGCATGGCCTAATGTGCTCCATGCAAGAACAGGCATTTAATAAATATGTGTATATTAGTGCATAGTTCATTCATGTACTTGATTTTAGAGATTGAGATATATTCTCCAATGTTTACATTACAGTGATGAGAAAGCCACACTTGAAAACTATGCCAAATGAAGAGAAACAGAATTCACAGGGTGTTTTTTTTTTACTGTTATAAGTTATGAAAGTTCACCATCTACCATCATGTCAAAAGGATAGACCAGTTCAATCAGATGCAATACTTCATTATTGCTGCGTTTTTATTTCCCGAAGAAAGGGGAGATGTTTTGTCAATTGTCACAAAATTTTAAAGAGGGTCTTTTTGTTTTTCCTTTTTTGAGATGAGATCTCACTATGTTGCCCAGGCTCCTGAGCTGAAGTAATCCTCCAACTTAGTCTCCCAAGTGCTAGTGTTACATGCAGGTACCAATCACCCAGCTCAAAAGTCTGTAAATTTAGTGCCTGTGTATCAGGGCAACCCAGTTCTGCTTTCTAAGAATTAACTGAATTTAGTTGAATTGCAATTTATATTGAATAATATTATATATTTTCAATTTATATTAAGATATAAACTGTATTCCTCCAAAACTACATTACAGAGTTTTTTCCCTCTCAGATATTGCAGGAAAACCTGAGATTAATAGGACTGTCTTCTCTCCTCTCTTGTGTTACCATAGACTTCTCCAAGGGTTACGATTTAAGATCCCTCAGGAAATTCCTTAATTACTCCCCAAGGCCTCTCTCAATGGCTGGAGGTGGCCAGGGAAGGTTGGACAAGCAAATTCTACACCAGGGCTTCTCAACCTCACATGGAGCAGGTCAGTAATTCTCTATTGTGGAAGTTGTCCTATGCATCCTTAAATGTTTAGCAGCATTGCTGGTATCTACTCACAAGATCCATTCGCACCACCTACTGCCCAATTGTGACAACTAAAAGAATATCTCCAGACATTTCCAAATATCCTCTGGTGGTCACGATCCCCCACCCATGTTGAGGACCAGTACCTAGACAGAAAGTCAACAGGTTACCACTTCCTCTATCTGTTTACTTTCTTTCAATTTTTACACTTGATTTACCTATTCATCTCTTTTTCCTTTCCTTCATTTTATTTTTTCTTCTCTTTTTATTCTTCTATTTTTTTTCTGTCTCACTATTGTTAATTAGTTTTTCCATTGTCCAAAGGAGACAGAAGTCGAATTTGGGTCAAAATCCCCCAGTTCTGTCCTTTACCAACCCTACGACAACTTGGGAAATTTGTTTAATTTCTTCAAGCCTTGGTTTCCTTATCTTAAAAATTGGAGTACTGGTGTCTTTTTTGTAGAATCTGTGAACATTAGGGCTGGGGATGTAGCTCATTGGTAGAGCACATACTTAGCATGTATGAGGCCCCAGCATCACACAAAAAATTGTGAAGATTAAATTAAATGAGAAAAACACTTAATGTGCTTAGCTTAGGGTATTCCTAGTGAAGTTTCAATAAGTGGCAGCTATTTTTAATAGTGTTAGGTTACAGGAGAGAAGGAAGCTATACTTTAATCATTGTAAAAATATTTTAGGAGTAAAAGAGCCCATGATAGAAATTGAGGCATTGTTATTGTTAGTTATCAAAGCAGGTAGGATCTAACCAGTCTAAAGAAAATAAATATGGGGTAAAAGGCAGAGTTAATGACTCTTTTCATCTCTCTGCCAGTTAAATCTACAAATTGCTAATTTAACTGAAGTGTCTGTAATGTGACTATTTCACATAGGAATAAATATATTTGTTCTCAAATATAAGTTGGTGGTAATCGAGTATATTAATATAAGAGTCATTCCAAAATAAATGGCTTCCTTCTTGTATTGGAAATAATAGTTTAACTCACCAAATAATATTTGGATAAGAATTTTAAGACACTCTGAAAATTATTTACAAAAATAACACCAAGGTAATCAATAAGAAAGACCCAATGCCCAGAGACACCAGGTTAAAGATCAACCATTACATTTCATTACAGATTTGTGAAAATCAGACAAGTTTCTGCAGAGTAAAGTTCTAAGTCCTGGGACAGATCCTATTCAGCATCTCCAAGTAGCCAATGCCACATAGTCTCTCCAAGTTGCTGCCAGATCCAGCTCTTGCCATGAGCTATATTTCTACAGAAGGAGGGCTCAGAAAAAGTTATCAGTCCACTTGCATAACCGTTCAGTCACAGAATCCGGCTATGGAATCTGAGAACCAGAGAAAGACCAACCAAGACTAGATAGTACATTTGAGTCTAGGCCATGGTTAACCTCCACATCAGTTCAAAATCCAATGTGCTTTGCTTCCCTTGGGCCAAAAGCCAAAAGTTAAGAAGAACATGGTAAGATGTGTGGTGCTGGAGATCAGAACCAACTGGCCAGTGATATCAAGGTGTGGGAATGCTCAGGGTGAGATGCCATGGGAGAAAGTCACCCCAAGCAGAATTTGCAACAGATCCTCCTAAAAATCATACAGAATCTGGAATCTCTGAACTTAATATGGAATAGTAAACCTTCCCCCCCACACACATAAATTACTAACTAATCCTGATTTTTATTTTTAAAAACTCCTAAGCAAAAAAAGTAAAATTTGTCAGAACTTGGGCATCCAAGCACTAAATAGAATGTGGTAAGTTACTTAAGGCTTTAGCTTAGAAATTAAAATATCACTTAATACAGTTTCATAGTCAAGGTCACAAACACTTCTTACCCTATAATGTTTTGTTTCCTTTATTAAAACAGTATATTCCTTTTGAGCAATTTCCTTCTCTGATTTGCCTTTATATATGCATGATTCATGCAAAAACATTAGGCACTTGAGAAATACCTGCTAAAAGAACAGGAGCTGGGCTGGGCGTGGCGGCACATGCCTGTATTCCCAGCTACTTAGGGAGGCTGAAGCAGGTTGACTGCGATCTCAGGGCCAGCCTGGGCAACTAAATGGGACTCTGTCTCAAAAGCTAAAAACTAAAAAGGGCTGGACATATAGTTCAGTGATAGCGTGCTTGCCTGGCATGTGTGAAGCCTTGGGTTCAATCACCAGTATGACACACACACAAAAGAATGGCGGAGAAGCCCTGGGTTCCATTCCCAGCACCATGAAAGAAAGAAAGAGGAAGGAAGGCAGAAATGAAGGGAGGGAGAGAAGTAGGGAGGGAGGGAAGGCAGAAGGAAGGAAAACAGAAAGAGAATGGACCCCATATACACATCAGAAACTGGAAATAAGACTTAACTCAAGTTCCAATTTCAAGTCCTTCAAAGTTTTCAGATAATTTTCATGTTGAAAACTTCATATTTTATGTGTTGACTCAAATCCTCAAGGAAATCCCACATTTCTCTATGCTGGTCACTCTGCATTTCGGGCATTTTGTCCAGTCAGGATGTTTTGATTTAAGACTATCTAAAAGGTCTCTAAAAGAAAGCAATCAGAGCCGGGCGTGGTGGCGCACGCTTGTAATCCCAGTGCTTGGGAGGCTGAGACTGGAGGATTCAGGTTTGCAGCCAGCCTCAGCTACTTAGTGAGGCCCTCCGCAACTTTGTGAGACCCGATTTCAAAATAAAGTATAAAAAATAGGGGCCGGGGGTGTAGCTCAGAGGTAGATTGCCCCTGGGTTCAATCCCCGGTACCACAAAAAAAAAAAAAAAATAGGGCTGGGGATGTAGCTCAGAGGTAGAATGCCCCTGGGTTCAATCCCTAGTACAAAAAAAAAAGTAATCAGATTAAAGAAAATCCTAGAAATCATTCCAGGGTAGAAAGAGTTGAGAAAAGTAGAGTGGAAATGTGGGGATATAAATGCTGTCTTCTTGGGGGAGGAGCAGTAGACAGGGAAAAGTTGGCATCTGTCTTACTCACTGCTCTATTGCCCGCATACAATGAAGTAGCCGGCCTAAATGCACACCAAGTATTTTAGGTGAAACCATTCTCTTTTGCTCTAAAGATATAAGCTCAATAGGGAGGTGTTCCCAGGTAGCAGATTTAACTCACTATGAGAAAAAAAGAAATCTAAAAACTTGAAGAACTGGAAGAGCTGATTCACTCGCGGTGAACTGCCAGCCCCTACAGAGTGCCATCAGAGCCCGACCGCCACCCGAGGGACAGGGCAATGCTGGGTGGGAGGTCTGCCTGGACAGCCCTGGGCAGGCAGTCCTTGACCACACCAAGACATCCAGATCCTACTGCAGGTGCTCAGTTTGATGTTGCACTAGGAGTTTAGCAGATAGTTATTGCTGGGGCCTGGCACTGAGAGATGTATGTGGAAGGTTCCATTATTTCTGCATCTGTATTAGTGTTTCCGACTGGGGAATTAATTGTACACATTTACTGAACCCGCGTTTCTTGTAATGCATACGTTATCTGATTGCTATTAGTAGAAACAACATCAGAGTGATCATGCTCACTAGCGGTGTTGGTCTGGCAGTCTGGGATTATTTCTCTTTCGTCATTATCACTTTTTTCCATTTTTAATAAGAGTTCCGTGGGTGGCTTTATGGAATGAAGGAAGGGACATTTATTTATTTAGGACATGGATGGAAGGGCCTTTAAGGTTTTCATTTTCAAGGGAGACTCTTGAGGGACATTTGTTTGATCTCTGAAAGACGTAAATCCTTTGCAGAAGATTTCTCCAATGATCACACTCAAAAACAGACTTCCTTTGAGAGAGTTTCAAAAATCTTTAAGTAATTTAAATAAGCACACAGCTAATAGAGAAGCAATCCTTTCCAAGTGTTTCCTTAATTGCAGAAGAATGTGGAGATTCTTTATAAAAATGTGCACTAGTATTTATAAAGAAGTTACGAAGAATGTTCTTTTCTTGCAGTATTGTAAAATATGTTTTATTGACCTCACTGTCACGACCTAAACAAACAGTAAAAATAGTTTAAGACAAAACTAAGCAGAGGCAGTGAGCATCTTCTTGTACTGGTTTCCTTGAGAATTTGAGTCAAATAAATGAAACATGAAGTTTTCGGCATGAAAACTATCTAAAAGCTTTGAAGGAGCTGAAATTGGAACTTGAGTTAGATCTCATTTCCAGCTTCTGATGTGTATGTGGGGCCCATACTCCTTCTTTCCTTCCTTTCCCTCCCTCCCTCCCTCCCTTCCTTCCTTCCTTCCTTCCTTCCTTCCTTCCTTCCTATTCTTTCATGGCACTGGGGATGAAACCCAGAGCTTCTCTAGCCTCATTCTTTGTGTGTGTGTATGTGTGTGTGTGTGTATGTGTGTGTGTGTGTGTGTGTGTGTGTGTGTGTGCGTGTGTGCAGGGGGTGGAGGGTACTGGTAATTGAGCCTAAGTCTTCAAACAAGCACTGAGCTACATGCCCAGCCCTTTTTATTTATTTATTTATTTTAGTTTTTGCACATGGGAACTTAGGAATTGATTGCAAACAAACAAAAGAAGAGAAAGGGAAAGAGAGAAAATAATCAGAAGCACAACATATAAATTAATAATTTAAAAGTGTCTCACATTCTGCCCTAATAGCAGCATAATTAATAGGCATAAATTGCCATCTTGCTGCCTACGTTAGTGGGAATGTATTTTTGCAGACTTATGAGTTTTGTTATAGCAGCCAAAACAGACTAAGGCATGCTATTCTTATCCTTTGCTTGTTCACTTTCTTCTAAGACCGTATTACTAAAAACTTATTTTTGATGGGTATTTATCAAAATTTCAGTCCAATTCTCTTAAACTCCCCCACCATAGCACCATAAGTTCTCAAAGAGCTGAATTTTTCTGCCGTCTATTCAGAAAGGAACACTTTCATTTTAAATTTTTCATTAATTACTACTTGATGCTTTCTTTCTTTCTTTCTTTCTTTTTTTTTTTTGCATTACTGGGGATTGAACCCAGGGGCATTCTATCACCCAGCTATACCTCCAGTCCTATTTCTTATTCTTTATTTTGAAACAGGGTCTCACTAATTTGCAGAGGCCTCACTAAGTAGCTGAGGCTGGCAGGAAACCCGGATCCTCCTGTCTCAGCCTCCCAAGTACTGGGATTACAAGTGTGCACCACCACTCCCGGCTACTTGATGTTTTCTTAAGTGTCACTTCTAAAAAACACTCATAACAGTCAATTTCTAAGGAAGAGGCCTGGATACTACCCAGTGAACTCTCCTTATTTAATAAAGAAGAAAGCTGAGACACAGAGAGGTCAAAGGACTTACGCAAGGGAAACTACTCATAATTGGGGAAAAATGTCTTATGCTAAAAAAAATAAAGTCATAAAACGAACATTCTTCCTTATGTTTATCAAAATGTATAAATGTGAATTTTGGAAAGTAGTCCCAAATGTAATGCTAATTTCTCCCAAATGTCCCTTGTACTTACAAGATACTTCAGCTCTGATGTTACACATTGTATGTGTTTATTCATGCTTTAAAGGTTATATTTCTGCTCTACATCTTCCCAGGTCTTTATTTGCAAATTCTTTCCTCACAGATATGTGTTGGTCTGTTGGTTGCATTTTGAAACAAAATTGTTTAGTGTTCTCACCCTTCAAGATTGCTGCTTCTTAAATCAATAACATGGAAAATGTTCACAGTGATGGAAGCACCTGTCCTCCTGCGTTAGTCATGACTCAGGAGACACGCACCGCCCATGTCTGCATGGGAAGCATCCTTGGTATTGGAAGCCATTGTTCTGTGGCTGTTTGAGTCCTTTATTCCAGCCCTCCATCTTACATTCTTTAACCCCTCTATCTCCAGGAGATACACATTTGAAAACTATCCTATTAAACACTTCACACCTCCACAATTAACCAGAAAAACCTAAAGACTTCAGATCACCTACAATAGTTAAGGAAATTTCAATTGCTTCCCATAAGTCTGAGAGAAAACAGACTTTCAGTTACAGTTATTTTCATGTTTACAGGTGATTTCAACTCCATATCACTGAAAGTTCACCAATGTTTTATTGATTAAAGAAAGTAAGGAATTTACCTTTTCAGTGTTTCTTTCAGTCTATATAATCATGAATAGTTAACGTAGAGATAATTCCACCTGTGTTTCATTTTAAAAACCCTCGTGAGTAAATATTAACTCCTCCTATTTTGTTTACTTTTACTAGAATCACTCAAACCTACATGGAATCAAAGTCCTATAGATCTGAGAGCAGATGCTTAAATTGCAATTGTGTTCACTCAACAATATTTTTAAATTAATGTTAAAAATGTATAAAAATTTTCCCCAGATTGCAAACTAGTTCAACCACTGTGGAGATCAGTGTGGAGATTCCTCAGAAAACTGGGAATGGACCCACCATATGATCCGGCTATACCACTACTGGGTATCATACCAAAGGGATTGAAACCAGAAAACTACAGTAATATATGCATACCCATGTTCATAGCAGCACAATTCACAGTGGCCAAATTATGGAACCAACCTAGGTGTCCATCAACAGATGAGTGGA
>PVJS01060683.1:0-11188 GCA_004027185.1 Glis glis | reverse complement strand
AGGAGAGGAGAGGAGAGGAGAGGAGAGGAGAGGAGAGGAAGAAGGAAGCCAGGCCAGACTTGGAAAAAATACTTGCAGGTCATATACCTGATAAAGGATTTACATTCAAAATATTCAAAGAAGTGTTAAACTCAATAGAAAGAAGGGAAAAACAGTTTAAAATGGGCAAAATATTTGAATAGACATTTCACCAAAGATGATATATAAATAACTAAAAAGCCTATGAAAAGTTGCTCAGCATCAGCCAGATACACGCCCGTCATCCCAGTACTTGGGAAATTGAAACAGGAGAATTACAGATTGAAAGCCAGCAGGGCCCAATAACCTAGCAAGACACTATTTCAAAATAAATAGGGCTGGGGGTGTAGCTCACAGGTAGAACACCCCTGGGTTCAATTCCCAGTACCCCTCCCCACACACAGTTGCTCAGCATCATTAGTCTTAACCACCACACAACTGCTAGAATGACTATAACTAAAAAAAAAAATAGCCAGGCGTGGTGGTACACGCTTGTAATTCCAGTATTTGGGAGGCTGAGACAGGAGGACCACAGGTTCGCGGCCAGCCTCACCTTCTTAATGAGGCCCTCTGAAACTTAGTGAGACCCTATTTCAAAATAAATAATAAAAAATAGGGCTGGGGGTGTAGCTCAAAGGTAGAATTCCCCTGGGTTCAATCCCCAGTACCACACAAAAATATAAATAATAATAAAAGTTAAACATAATCTTTCCATATAACCCAGAGATATCATTCCTTGGAATCTACCCAAGACAATAAAAATGTGACTATACAACAGCTTGTACATACATGTTCATAGCAGCATTATCCATTATAGGCCCAAACTGGAACAATCAAAATATCAATCAACTGGTGTATGGATAAACAAAATGTGGTTGGAATACTGCTTAGCAATTAAAAGGAATGAACTATCGATAGTCAGCAGCTCTGCCCCAGAGCTGGTCCTGTGTTATCATACAGATGAACCTAAAAAACATTATGCAAAATGAAAGCCAGACACAAAAGACTGTATAGTGCAGGACTCCGTGTATATGAAAAATGTCTAAGGCAGATCACTTTATAGTGACTGAAAATAGATCAATGGTTGCCTAGAGCTGGGAGTAGGAACAAGGATGTCTGCAGATGGGCAAGAGACACTTTTTTGTGTGTGTGGTACTGGGGATGGAACCCAGGGGCATTCTACCTCTGAGCTGTACCCCCAGCCCTATTTTTTATTCCTTATTTTGAAACAGGGTCTCACTAAGTTGCAGAGGGCCTCACTAAGTAGCTGAGGCTGGCCGCAAACCTGCAATCCTCCTGTCTCAGCCTCCCAAGTACTGGGATTACAAGAGTGCGCCACCACACCTGGCTAAGAGAGACTTTCTAAGGTTAGAAATGTTCTAAGACTGGATTGTGGTGATGGTTGATGGTTGTACAGCTGTGTGCATTTACTGAAAATGCTGAATACTGACAATGGGTGAATTTTAGGGTTATAAACGAAACATCTATAAAACTCTCTGGAAAAGGCCTAACACTGAGATTCCCTTCCCGCAGTGCACACTAACCAGCTAGTCTGAGCTCTGGAGGCTGAAATGGTGCTCCCCTACCTTAGCATCTCCAGATGGGCTGCAGCAGTTCTTGGGTACCAGGCAGTGAGTGACAAGAATCCTAGGGTCTTTAGTGGTGATGGATAGGCCCGTGTGCAGAATTTGAACCAGTCGGATCCAGAAGTGGAAGACAGTGTCGGGATGGTTAGGGTGGAGCTTGAGGTAGTAGATCTTCTCGGTGACTGTCCTCAACCTCAGGATGCGTTGAAGGTGGTCGCAGACCTGGAGCTCCACGAACTTCAGAGGGAGAATCCTGAAGGCATGAGGAAAGACACAGACAACCCCATTGCTTCTGACACCACCCTGTCTTCATTAAGACAGGGAGGGCTCCTTGTGGAAAGAGGCTTTTAGGCGTGGAGAGAGTGTGTTTAGCACGGTGGTGCTCAAATTTGGGGAAGACCAGGTATACCAGTGGAGCTTACTTAAAATGCAGATGGCTGAAGACATCCCCAAAGGTTCAGATTTGGTAGGTCTGGACCGTGGCCCTGGAATCTGCATTTTAACCTTCACCCTCCCCGCCATGATTCTCATGCTGGGGTTCCCTGGAACCTACTTGAGAGACACAGGCTAGGAGTGAGATGGCTGGGGTCACAGGGTTTTGCAATTTCCTTCTTGACAGCCCAGAAGGGGCTGGCCCAACTATCCAGCTTGTCCATTCATTGACCTTAATGCCTCCATAATTCTTCCCCTAGGAGCTGAAGTTCATGAAGCTGGTCATGGACTAGTTAGTTGGTCTGGACTGTACTTACTATATCTATACCAAGAACATCATGGAGAGGTCTGTCATGAGGTAGCATGGAGAAACAAAGGGGTTCCTGGACTTCTGAAAATATCTAGAGAGTCATGAGACATCCTGCAGTTTGTTTAAAGAGTTTTAAACACCAAGAAGGGCTGTTTTATCCCAGACAAACATGATATGAACATGTCATAATTCTAAATGGAACCTAGTTCATTCGTTCCTTCCTTCCTTCCTTCGTTCCTTCCTTCCTTCCTTCCTTCCTTTCTTCTTCCCTCCCTCCCTCTCTCCCTTCCTTCCTTCCTTCCTTCCTTCCTTCCTTCCTTCCTTCCTTCTACTGGGGATTGAATCCAGGGGCATTCTACTCTTAGCTATACCCCCAGACCTTCTAAATTTTTATTTTTGAAATGGAGTCTAAGTTGTTGAGAGTCTCACTGAGTTATTGAAGCTGGCCTTGAACCTGCAATCCTCTTGTCTCTGCCTCCAAAGTACTCGGTTTAGCCCCATTCATCTTATAGATCGTAAAACGGAGATGTGGCAAGTGACTTGTGACTCAAAATCCTGTCTGGTTAGTTGCATGCCAGGGACTGGAAAGGACCTCTTCCAACTAGCGCTCCACCTGCCAGACCTCACTGCCCTCCTGCCCATCAGCCAAAGGCTGGCAGGTTCCCTCTGAAGCCAGTGGGGTGAGCACAGCCATAGGGCAGGTGGACTTGTAGACTGGTCCCTCATTCCTGTGCACATAACCCCTCCCTTCACCCACATGGCCGCTGTCCTTCCAATGCACCACCTGTCCTTTTTTTGTATGTGTGTGGTACTGGGGATTGAACCCAGGGGCATTTTACCTCTGAGTGTGTGTGTACCCCCACACCCCCCAGCCCTATTTTATTTTTTATTTTGAAACAGTATCTCGCTAGGTTGCTGAGAGTCTTGCTAAGTTGCTGAGGCTGGCCTCGAACCTGTGGTCCTCCTGTCTCATTCTCCCAAGTGCTCCACCACGCCCAGCCACACCACCTGTCTTGAGTTACTGCTATCTAAAGAAAGTAATGTCACCACCAATGACTTCTTGCTTTCTCCCCACCTTAATATTAGTCACCAAAGAGCCCCCAACCTTGGGCCCCTGGCTCACCCCTTTTGTCCCTCATCCCTTCTGTGTCCTTACCTCTTCAGGATGATGTTTGGGGACATAGATGGTCTGTTCCATGTCTGGCTCTGCCCTTGATGCCATTTGACCCTGGCCATGAGGAGGATGTTGGGAAGGGGCAAGCAGGGCACGGAGGAAGTCACCCCAAGGGCCATGGTGTTGGAGGCTTTGTAGATGTTTATCCAGTTTCTGCCCCTTTTGACCTGCAACGCAGCCCCCAGGCACGGCCTGAGAATTTGGCAGAAGCGGCAGTACGGTTCAGCCCAGGTTTCTCAACTCAGCACTGCTAAGGTAACTGTTGCAGCGGGAGGCTGGACTGCGCGTTGCAGACTGTTTAGCCGCAGCTTCCTAGGTGCTAATTGCAACTGCCCGCTCAAATTGTGACAACCCAAAATGTCTCCAGACATTGCCAATGGTCCCTAGCAGTGGGGCACAAAATCCCTGCTTGTTGAGAACGTGTGTTTTAACCTATATTGGTTAAAAAAATTATGAAAGCATTTAAAGGACATACTATTAAGCCGGGCATGGTGGTGCACACTTGTAATCCCAGTACTTGGGAGACTAAGACAGGAGTATGGCAGGTTCGTGGCCAGCCTCAGCTACTTAGTGAGGCCCTCCGCAACTTAATGAGACCCTGTTTCAAAATAAAGAATAAAAAATAGGGCTGGGGGTGTAGCTTGGAATGAGAGAATGCCCCTAGGTTCAATCTCCAGTTCCAAAAAAAAAAAAAAGCCATACTATTAACAACTGTCCACAAGGCACGTGTAAGGCAGGAGTTCCCTGGCACCTATCTCATTTATGTGACTTCCCCCGGTCTGTTTCCTGGCTTTCCTTTGGAAATCTCATCCTCTTTGCCCTCCTCTGAGAGGCCCTATCATCTCCTCTGTCTTCACTGAATGGGAAGGTCCCTTCCAACCCCATAGCTCGGTTTGTTCTAGGTTCTGTCTGACCTGAGGGGAGCCCAGGCAAGGAGAGCAAATGTGTTGAGTGCCTGTTAGACCAGGTACTTTGCTGCTGTATTTGCATTAACTCTCCTCTTACACTAGAGGAAATGGCTTCAGCCTGTGCAGGTTGTGTGCACAACGACATCTTCACATGAGGAAACAGAGGACTGGTATCTGATCCCAGGTCTCTCTGGTTCCCAGTTCCTATTCTTTCACCCATCAGCATTTCTGTTCGGGACCCTCAAAGGTCATCTCCTCTCCCTACCTTGTTGTGGGTGACAGCCTGGAGGGTGGAGTAAACTGGGGGTTCAAGTACCAAGTCCTGCACTGGAGCACAGAATGCCCGACTCTCTCCCCAGGTGGCTGCACCTGCAGGAGCGGCCCTGCTAGGGCCCTGCAAAGCTCTGCTCAGTGAGCACGGCCTTGCCTCCCAGGCCCGCTAGCTTCTCCTTGCCTCGGTTGTCACTCCACTCCAGTTCCAAGGATGACTGTCCCAGTCATATCTTGGGCACAGGGTTAGAAGAATCAAGGAGTGCTGTTCTGAGCCACCCAAGAGTACCTGGACAAAGTTGCTTTCAAACACCACTGAGTCAGGAAACAGGTTGAATTCTGGAGAGTGAACCATCTGGCAGAGCAGTCCCTCCTCCACACCCAGGCTCACTCCAGGGTTCGGTTCCCCACCCACAGGCAAGAGGCCCCTGAATTCTTCCCAGGCGTTCAGGGAAGGGAAGGTTGAATAAGATCTTGTGACTTTGACGGTCTTCTTCGATTTCCACCAAGTCTTTCTAGGTGGAACTGATGTCAACATTTCTGCACATGCTCAGGGGCCTGCTGCACATTTGTCCTGGGATCTCTCTCTTCCCTTCTGGCCTTGGGCAGCTGGCCAAGCCCTGGGCAGCCATCAGCTCACAATGATGAATGGATGACATCATGAAAAACCACCGCAGGCCTGCAGGAAAGGGAAATGCAGAGGAGCCTCCCTTTCCCTCCAGACCGCTGTTGGGACTTATCTATGCCCTGACATTCCCCAGTCCTCCTCCGGACCCCAGAATGTAGCTCTCCCAGAACTTGCTGAGAAAGGAGTGAGTCCGGCAGGAAGCGAGGCCATTAGGAAGCAAGCTCCTTCTGCTGCCAAGAGGAAAATGCCCTTCCTGCCTTTCAACTGCCCTTACTGGGTTTTCTTTTCTTTCTTTCTCTTCTTTCTTTCTTTCTTTCTTTCTTTCTTTCTTTCTTTCTTTCTTTCTTTCTTTCTCTCTCTCTCTCTCTCTCTCTCTCTCTCTCTCTCTCTTTCTTTCTTTCTTTTTTCTTAAAGTAGATTCTTATAGGATCTCACACATGCTAGGCAAGTGCTCTACCACTGAACCACACCCCCAGCCCATCCTTCCCTTACTTTTTTTTTCAGGTTTCATATTCTTTTAATTTACAAGAAAAATGACCCTTGTATAAATATCAACCCCCTTACTTTTTTTTTTGTGGTACTGGAGAATGAACTCAGAGGCATTCTACCCCCAAGCTACACCCCCAGCCCTATTTTTTATTCTTTATTTTGAAACAGGGTCTCACTAAGTTGCAGAGGGCCTCGCTAAGTAGCTGAGGCTGGCTGCAAACCTGTAATCCTCCTGTCTCAATCTCCCAAGTACTGGGATTACAAGCGTGCACCACCATGCCCGGCTCCTCCTTTACTTTTAATGCAACCTACTCCAAACAATGTTAAGGGCTATTCTATTAAAAATCTGTCCTTCCTGAGCTTTGCATGATGTGGGTCCCCCCACACTCTGGTTTATAGGCAGCAGACTTCTGCTTCTAGAAGGAGTTGCAGGGCCGCAGGCACCTGTTCTGTGCTCTGCTATGGCTGGCTGGTTATGGCTGCAGGATTCTTTCCCTTATGAGGTCAAACTGAAGGAGCAGGAGAAGTAATTAGTTTCTTACCCAGAGGCTGGCTTTGGGAGGAATAGCACCCCGATGAGCCATTCTCCTGGGTCAACAAGCAAGTCCCCCTCTCAGAGTGTCAGTGTCCTCCCAACCCACCACTGAGCCAGAGAAAGATAGAGTGCAAATCCCAGGGTGGCTAGATCAAGGCAAAGAAAGAAGCAGGCTGACCACCACTTAAAACCATTTCGGGGCCGAGTGTGGTGGTGCACGCTTGTAATCCTGGTACTTGGGAGGCGGAGACCAGAGGATCCGGGTTCGCCGCCAGCCTCAGCTACTTAGTGAGGCCCTCCGCAACTTCGTAAGACCCGGTTTCAAAATAAAGGATTAAAAATAGGGCTGGGGGTCTAGCTTGGAGGTAGAATGCCCCTGGGTTCAATCCCTGGTACCCCAAAAAAACCATTTCGGGGAGCAATCATATTCTAATCTGGACAGAGTTCCAGAATTTGTTAAATAATATATCACTATCAAAGTCAAATGTGATAAGTTTAGAAAAACAGTTTGATGCACAGGACAAACCTAGAGATTTATTTGTGTATTTCATTATAAAGTCAGGAAGAGGGCTGAGGGTTTGCCATCTGATTCCCCCACCCTCTCCCCTGGTCATCTAGGTTACACCCCCACCCAAGCACCTGTCACATCTTCCAACCTCACATTCATTTTCTTTTATCATATGGGGAAAATGCCCTCCATGGTAACATTCCCTAAGGATGGGGTCAGAGAACACATCCTGTGGTTTACATTTCCCTGGAAATGGAACACATGGTACAAAAGCGATGGTTGAGCCGGGCGTGGTGGCGCACGCTTGTAATCCCAGTACTTTGGGAGGCGGAGACTGGAGGATCCGGGTTCACGGCCAGCCTCAGCTCTCTCGCTCTCTCTCTCCCTGTCTGTCTGTCTGTCTCTCTCACCTTAGTGAGGCCCTCCACAACTTCGTGAGACCCGGTTTCAAAATAAAGTATAAAAAATAGGGCCGGGGGTGTAGTGCGGAGGTAGAATGCCCCTGCGTTCAATCCCCGGTACCGCAAAAAAAAAAAAAAAAAGCGATGGTTGTTAATAAGTTGATATGTTGCTTTTTACAGTTAAAGGTTAACCACGACAATAAAGCTTGCTGATGTAGATGCATGGGTTGAATATATTTGTCCATTGAGACATCCTAAAGTTGATTGGGAAGATGGCCTTTGCTCCTTTCATACAGGTCCACTAAGCCCACCCTGGTGTTCCTCAACCCTCAGTGGAAGAAGGCTTTGGCACCAGGGCTAGAAAGCTAACTGTAAGGAAGTGAGCCTTTGGCTCTAAACAAAATGTGAAGAAATTGTCTAATTGGTGCTTTAAAATGTCTACCCCTATCTGGGCGTGGTAGTGCATGCTTGAAATCTCAGTATCTGGGAGGCTGAGACAGGAGGTTCAGAGGTTTACAGCCAGCCACAGCAACTTAGTAAGGCCCTCCGCAACTTAGTAAGACCCTGTTTCAAAATAATAAAATAGGGCTGGGGGTGTAGCTCACAGGTAGAATGCCCCTGGGTTCAATCCCCAGTACCAAAAAAAAAAAAAAGATGTCTACTCCTTCCTCTTTGCCTCCACTAAACCTCCAATACTAGCACAATGAAGCTTTTTAAAAACCATACAACAGATGTTTGTCTATGCCAATATCCATTCTCTCTGTTTCTTTATATAGAATAACTGATGACAGTTGAGCACAAGGTCTTCTGGAATAAAGAGTACCTTGGCTGGCTTCTCTTGCAGCTAGATAAGACCATGTGACTAGTTCTGGCAAGACAAATGTAAATTCACATATTAGGTATAATTTGTGTGATGAATGATTGTAGGAAGAGGGTATGCTTTCTTTTCACTCTTTTGTATTTTCCTCTGATCCAAATGAGACTTGATGACTGGAGCTTGAGCAGCCTTATTGTGCATGAAGTGGCATGTTAAGGACAGTAGAATAGCAAGATAAAAAGGCTCTGGTTACCCTACCAATCTTGAACTGTTATCTCTAGACTTGGTGTGTGCATGTGTATGTGTGTGTATGTGTGTGTATGTGTGTGTGACAGTCTCATTGTGTTGCCCAGGCTGGTCTTGAATTCCTGGGCTCACATTATCCTCCTGGCTCAGCCTCCCAAGTATCTGGGACTACAAGTACATGCCACTGTACCTGGATACTCTAGACTTTTATGTATTAGAAAAATAAATGTGGGTTTTCTGTCTTATTGAGCCAGACTTAAAACTAGCTGATACAACTATTTACTACTACTTATTTTTCTCTTCAGGAACAATTTTACATCAAATGATAGTACTATTTAACCAATAATTCTAAGCAATAAATAGGGTCAATTTATAGAAAATTAGGACCCTAGTCTGGCGATGATGGTGAACACCTGTAATCCCAGCCACTCAGGAAGTTGAGGCAGGAGGATGACAAGTTAAAGGCCAGTCTGGGCAACTTAGTGAGATCTGGTCTCAAAATCAAAAAATAAAAAAGCTGGGCATGGCGGCATATGCCTATAATCCCAGTATATGGGAGGCTGAGACAGGAGGATCATAGGTTTAATGACAGCCTCCGCAACTTAGCAAGGCCCTTAGCAACTTAGTGAGACCCTGTTTCAAAATAAAAAATAAAATAAGGCAGAGGGTCTAGCTCAGAGGTAGAATGCCCCTGCGTTCAAACCCCAGTACCTAAATAAATAAATAAAGCGGAGCATGGTAGCACATGCTTGTAATTCCAGTACTGGGAGGCTGAGACAGGAGGATCACAGGTTCAAAAGCCAGCCTCGGCAACTTAGCAAGGCTCTCAGCAACCTAGTGAGACCCCGTTTCCAAATTAGAAATAAAATCGGGCTGGGGGTGTAGCTTGGAGGTAGAATGCCTCTGGGTTCAATCCCCAGTACCAACAAAACAAAAATAAAAATAGAATAAAATAAACAAAATTAAAAACATATTTTTTTAATTGTTAGAAGTCTCCGGAGGGCTTTGGAAGGTCCATGTGAATAAGTTGCCCTGATGCTAAGCTTTATCATCTTGTGGTAAATCCCATTTAAATCTATGTTACTATTTAAAACAGTTTTATTTTATTTTATTTATGTTATTTTGGTACTCAACATTGAATCCAGGGGCATTCTACCTCTGATATATATGCCTCCAGCCCATCTTTATTTTTCTGTTTTGAAACAGTTTGGCCATGCTGCTGAGAGTCTCACTATGTTGCTGAGGCTGTCCTCAAACCTGAGATTCTCCTGTCTCAGCCTCCCAAGTACTGGGATTATAGGCATGTGGCACCAAGCCCAGCTGAAGATTAACTTCCGAAATAAAAAAGACTGAAATTGGCAAAAGAACAGGATTTACTCTATTCCAAGTAAACTGAGTAAAGACACCATTGAGACCAGAATAGCTCTTATGAAGTTCCTAAATTTGGGAGGTTACAAAAAAAGAGCCCCCTACTGCAAACATCCAGATAGAAATAGACAATCTATCCCAAGGGATAAAATGAGACTGGCCTCAGGCTTTGAGCAGTTTTAGATGACATGAGACAATGGAACAATGTAGAAAGAATGTTGAGGAGAAAAGGATGTAACCCCATAATTCTATAAATGCCTTAAGTTCATTCAAGTGTATAGGCAGCAAAACTAATCTTAAAACACTAAGAATACTAAAATAAGTCCACAAACTGGTTCTTTGAAAAAAAAAAAGTTGAATCACTAGCACAGTTTAACTTTAAAAAGTGGATATATAATATAAAATTTGAAATGAAAAAACCATAAATATGTACAAATAAAGAGGAAGTACAGGTTTTTGGGGAAAGGTAGTGGCATAAAGTGATATTACTCAGGATATAGTCAAAGACCCCAAAATGTGATTAAGGAAAATAGAATTTTGATTTTTTTCTTACACAGGAGTTGGAAGGTAGGCAATTGAGAGCCGGTATGGTATTTCTGCCATTCCCAACACGTGGCCCTCATCTCTTAGTTCCAAGGTAGCTGCTCCAGCTCCTGCCATCAGGTTCGCATCCTGGCCAGTAAGAAAAGGAAAAGGAGAGAGGAGTACACACACATACCTTTTAAAGGCATTACCTAGAAATGGCATAATCACTATTGCTCACATCCCATTGGTCAGAATTCAAACACATGGCCACACCCAGATACAAGGGAAGCTGGGAAATGGAGTTTTTAGCTGAGTGGCCATGAGCCTACCTAGAACTGGGGATTTGTATTATTTATTATTTCAGAATGAATGATATCTGTGAACCATTGGCAGCTTCTGAGAAGAAGCCATGTTGCAGAACTACTTCCCCTGATACTCAGATTAACTACATAACATTTTTTAATAGCAAAAGATTAACTAGTGAAGAGCTAACAAGGAAAAAGGTTAAGTCAATTGGCCAAAGAGTAGAGAGAACATAAGATCTGAGTATAGACTGATAATAGAGCAAAGGCTAATTCATATAATTGTGTTTGTTCTCACAAATTACTTCTTCCACTCCCACACAAATTGGAGAGAGGTAGTCTGAGGAAGTGAGAAATCAGTTCAAGAAAATTCTTCTCAAAGCCCCTGTCTATCCCAGTTCAGTCAGACTTGGCAGAGGCAAGAAAGAGCAGCTGGGCTCATCATTTTTCAGACTTTTAGGCTGAGTTGATAGAAAGATTACCCCATGAGCCGGGAGTGGTGGCGCACGCTTGTAATCCCAGTACTTTGGGAGGCAGAGACCGGAGGATCCGGGTTTGCGGCCAGCCTCAGCTCTCTCGCTCTCTCTCTCCCTGTCTCTCTCTCTCTCTCTCCTCTCTCTCTCTCTCTCTCTCTCTCTCTCTCTGTGTCTCTCTCTCTCTCTCCTTAGTGA
>PVJS01060682.1:0-11185 GCA_004027185.1 Glis glis | reverse complement strand
TCTGGGGCTCGGGGCTGGGGCTCGGGCTCGGGGCAGGCAGGCTAGTGGCCGCAGCCCCGGGGAAGGGGGAGGGGAAGCCACACCCTGCCACACACTGCCGGTCTGCTGTCCTGCCAGGCGCTCGATTTCTGTTTCACTTTTGGGGCGAGCCGGTGACATTTTAATTCGATTGCCCAGAGGCATTGCCTGGTTTTGGCGGGTGCCAGGTAGCTTCAAGACTGAGCCTAGAGCCGAGCTGGCACAGTAGGGACTCAGAGTTAGTGATCGAATGGAGGAATGTTTCCAGGTAGTGACTAGTACTCTCTAGTCAGTAAATCGCTGGAGGTGTTTACCTGATGCTAAATACAATATTAACTTTGTATTTGTTGCCAGCATTAAATATTGCTATCTGCTGTTTGCTACGTTTCCCTCTGAAGACTTCACATGGTTGGTTGGTTGGTTGACTGGTTGGCTGGTTTTTGTGTTACTGGGGATTGGACCCAGGGATGTTCTAGCTCTGAGCTTCACCCCCAGCCCTATTTTATTTTTTATTTTGAAACAGGGTGTTGCTAAATTGCTGAGGCTGGCCTCAAACCTGTGGTCCTCCTATCTCAGCTTCCCAAGTACTGGGATTAGAAGAATGTGCCACTGTGCCTGGCTTTTAAGTGTATTTTTTTTGTCTAATTATGACAATTTTTTTTGTACCCAAGGTTGAACTCAGAGGCATTCTACCTCCAAGCTTCATCCCCCAGTCCTGTTTTATTTTTTATTTTGAAACACGGTCTTGCTAAATTGCTCAGTCTGGCCTCAAACCTGCGATCCTACTATCTCACTCTCCCAAGTACTGGGATTACAGGTGTGAGCCATCATGCCTGGTTTAATTATGACAATCTTAAGAAGCAGGTGACATAATTATCTCCATTTGACAATGAAAAAACTGAGGCTTATGGGGACTTACTTGCTCCAGGTCACACTCCTAGTGAAGGGGAATTAATTTTCATTGGGACTTCAAGAAATCTGATTCCAAACCCTAATACTAAATCATCACTAAGCAGAGTTAGCAGTCATCAGGTATAAAGTTGGTGTCCTTAATACCATACAAATGAGGGTATTGGGACCATGCAGAGCTCAGTCAAGTTTGCTAACATTTACTTCAACAAAATGTTTCAATGTTGGTCAGGTATATGACTTAGTAATAGATTGTTTGCCTATCATGTGCAATGACATGGGTTCAATCCCCAGTAACACACACACACACACACACACACACACACATACACACACGTCTCTGTCTATATTATACACCAAGCCCTGTGGACTTTGTAGACTGGAGGGCTGGTACAAAAACCAAACATAGTTCCTATTATGAAGGAGGTCATAGTCTAGGGTGAGGCAGAGAGAAAAGACACATTTACCCTCCAGGATTAGAGAGAGAGATATGCTGAGTGCCAGAGAGGGTGGGGACACCAGAGAGCCCTGGGATTGGGGAGGTTGCTCACCAGAAATGGTACAGTAAGAAGAGAAGAGTCTGGGACCTGAGCCCATCTGAGAAGGAACCAGTAAGAAGGAAAGAGGAATTCTAAGAGAAGCCAAGGGAACAGGGCATTTCTAAGAGGAAGTGGGTCCCAGTGTCAGATGCAAAACTTTCTGTTGGTTTTGGTAAGAAAGCCATGGTGGTATTAATACAGAGTCTTTGTAAGTGGTGCTGGTTTAAGGAGTACATGGGAGGGGGAAAGGTAGAAACATTGATGTGGACACATGCTCAGTTTGCTTGGCCGTGAAGGGAGGGTGAGATACAGGGGAGTTGCTAGAGTGAAGAATGGGGTTGAAAGGATTTGGGGCTTTGTTTTCTTTCATTTAAAAGCTGAAATAGCCTTCAGGATGACTCTTATCTGGAAGGAAAGGTCAGTAGAGAGTTGGAGTTGAAGAAGTGAGGGGAGATGGGTTAGGAGCAAGATTTCTAAGACAGTAGGAGAGAGTGGGATCCTATACAGGGGCGGGTCTTCACTGAGGCAGCAGTGGGTCGTGAGCAAAAAGGCACGGAGAGGAGAAAGTGGAAGGGTTGCTGCTCCATGGTATTTCTTTTCTTTGAGAAATAGAAAGCAGTGGAATGAAAATGAGGAGTGGAAAAATTTAAAGGAAAGGTAGCCAGGCATGGTGGCACACGCCTGTAATCCCAGTACTTGGGAGGCTGAGATAGGAGGATTGCAGATCCGAGGCCAGCCTCAGCAACTTAGCAAAACCTTCAACAACTTAGTCAAACCCTGTTTCAAAATTGAAAATAAAAAGGGCTGGGAGTGTAGCTTGTAGGTAGAATGCCTCTGGGTTCATCCTCAGTACCAAGACAAACAAGACAAAACAGCAACTTGAGGAAGGTACTGAAGAGTTGGAAGGGTTGCCCAGGACAGTGGGCCAGGGAGCTGACTAGTGCAACGCACAATTGCTAAGGCACAAGGAGCAGTCTGGTGCCGGTCTTAGCCTTCAGGGGTGCAGATTATCTCTAGCAGCGTTTGGATATCTATGTGTTGGAAATGGTTAAGACAGGTTGAATTGATCCAGGGTTGACATCTTGTATGTCTACTGTTGCCTACATTTCCACAAATAGATGCCAAGCTTTTATAGGGTAAGATCTGTGAGAGGGGTTTGCAGACTCAAGTGCCCACAAAGCCCAGGCAAGTGATATAAATGAGAACTGTGTGGCTCTTTGAAACAAAGCATACTGTTTCCATAGTTGACATGAACGAACATTCTTCTTTTCCAAAAAGAAATAAGGTAAGGTTCTTTGATTTTTTGCAAAACATGTGTCCTTCTTCATCTACCTTTCATTTTTGCTACTTTTGATAGACAATTGTCACAGCAGTTCTACTCTCTCCATAACTCTGCTGTAAGAGAAGCCATGGTGCCAGTTCAGTGACAGTTTCTTCAACATGGAGTCAAAGTCCTGTTTAGACCCTGATCATCACCATGGAGGATGCAGGCCCCGTGTTGCCAGATCTTCTAACTGTTCAAGAGAAGCCTGGAATTTAGAATATTCTGGGAAATCTCTTACATTTAAAAAATGTTGGCAATCAAAAGATTTTTAAATATTGTGGTCCAAGAATAAACTTCTTTGGAAAACTGGTGAAATTTAAATAAGGCACATGGATTAATGAATAGCATTGTATCAGTGTTAATTTTCTGTTTGCTATCATTGTATCATGGTTATGTAAGATGTTAACCTTGGAAATATTGAGTGCAGAGAATGCAGGAATTCTGTATTGTTATTTTTGCAAGTTTATAAATTAAGTATAAATTATTTTCAAAAAATTAAAAGTAGCAAAATACTATAATTCTGTATAAGTCAAGCATAACAATCTACTTGCCACTAGTTGGAGACCTCTGATCTTCATGTACGATTTCTTAGCCTCTATGGTGTATAGTATAGCATTTTTACTTTTTGTTTCCCTTTGTTTTATTTTTGTGGTGCTGGGGACTGAACTCAGAGCTTTGGGCATGTTGGGTAAACATTAGTGCTCTAATTTGGAGAAAATGTTTTAAGAAAAAGATGATTGTGTCACATCTATGAATTGTTTGACTTTTAAAACTCTCTCTCTCTTTTAAACAGGTTTCCAAAGGACACAAACTATTTTACTACATATAGCTTTCCCTCAGTTTCTTCTATAAATCAAACATTTAAAAATGGAGGCCTAAAACCCCTAAAAGGGACCCAGTCTAATCTCGGGAGGTAGTTTTGTGCATGAAAACACAAATTAATAGTTAACTGGACTTTTGGTATAGTATCCAAAGAATGTTAATTTAAAAAATCTAATCATGTGAGGTGTAACTAGAATGATTTTGATTTTGAATTTGATTTGTGGAAGCAAAGAATTGATTGTAGCTGGGCATAGTGTTGAAGCATTCTTTTTCAAATCTGTGAGGCAGTCTCCCCCTTGCTGCTGTGTAGAGTAGGAAGAAGTACCTGTGTTTGATAAACATTTAAAAATGAGTGATAGTTATCCAGAACAAAGAGCTAATAGTCAACCTTTGACAAGATTAGATAAATATGCAAATGAAGCCTTTGACATAGTAAATGATTTCTGCAATGACCAAGAATGTCAAGAACAAAACTTTTTTATGAGAACAAAAATTTTAGAGGAAATAGAAAAGACAAACATGACAGCCTCAGCAAGTAGTGAGACTTTCATCAACCTAGTGAGACCCTGTTTCAAAACAAACATTAAAAAAAAAGTAGGTCTTGGGGTGTAGTTTGGAGGTAGAATGCCCCTGGGCTCAATCCCCAGTACCAAAAAAAAAAAAAAAGACAAACATGATGATTGATGAAGAAGTTACCCCTCACTTACAAGGCTATTGGTTTTTTTTAACAGTCTAAAATTTAGTTCATTCAAATAGGATGTTATCTTTGAGAATGAGGATGAAGACTAAATGGTTACATTTTGTTAAATGAATAAGCTTTTTCAGAAAGAAAGTTTATAGGAAGACAAAGAAAAATTTTACAGTAATGTGCAAAATTTTTTGACCATAGAAAGGAATAATGAAGTTAGACACAATAATTTACTTTGAGGGAAATAATCATTGGTAACAAGCTATGATGTTTATCCTGCTACCTGGAAACCAAGCATTGAAGTCCACAGTAGAAAACCCCAACATCTAGGCGCTCCAAGAAGCCAGGCTTGCAAATTACCTGTACGAAAACCACAGTGACTTGTTTACTGGTCAGTTCTAGTACTATTGACACGGAAGTTATTTACTAGTGGCTAGTAAGTCATCATTGAGAAATTCTAAATTTTGAGAAGGTTTCAAAACTTATATTTTTTTGGTCATGAGAAATTCTGGTTCAAGAAATTGTCTGTGATATAATTTTTGACCAAAAGCAAATTTATACAATTTGATGATCCATCTCAGCCTATATAGACTTGGCATTTTGTGACTTTTGATTGTTTTTTAAAAATCAAATCCATTATCAGAGAAGATTCAGTGTTGGCTCTAGGGAATATTAAAAAAACAAAAGTTCAGGGCTGAGGATGGAGCTAGGTGCAGAGCTCATACATGGTGTGCCCAAGCCACCCTCCCCTAGCACAATGTTTTGAGCAGGTGATCAACTCAATAATTCTACTATGTTACTTCTTTGAAGGACACAAAATTTTAAAAAATCTTTAAAAGGTTTATTATTTTATACTCATATCTAAATTATCTTTTTTTTTTCGTGCTGGGAATGGAAACCAGGGCCTTGCACATGTTAGGCAAGCAATCTGCCCCAATCCTCAGCTATATTCCTAGCCCCATTTCTAAATTACCTTAAGAAACTTTTTTTTTAAAAAACCAGAACACAATCTATATCATGGTTCTCTTTCCCCCAAAACAACCTGAATATAGTAATGACGTTTAATTTTGTTGTTAATGGCAGAATCTCCATTTACAGTACCTTCGGTGTGCTGGGTCACTGATGTGTCCTGGTAACTTGGAGAAGCTGACCTACCTGTGGAGATGTCTGACACTAAATGGTCTCCTGATGACCTAAAATACTTTATGCTTCTATGGAAGGCTTTTAGTTTTCATCACAGGTTACTGTGTAACATTATATTTACATTATATGTATACAGAGTACAAAAAGGTGCTAATGTGCATAATTGTCCCTTAGAATGTGTAGGGTTTAGAATTTCACCATGCTGAAACCCTAAATACACAGAAGAATGAAAGAATTCTCATTTTAGGCTCGATTTACTTTAGGCTCAGCCTAGAAGTAAAACTGATCAAAAGCCATGCACAAAACTACCTCCCAGAGAAAGGCTGGTCCCTTTTCCTCCCCATCCATCTCACTATGAACATACAGAACAACATCTCATCCAATTTGATGAAAAGTGCTCACACGTTTCAATTGAAGTATGACATGTCTTGTGAACTCTACCGAATGTCCACGTATTCGACTTTCCCTGCTGGGGTTCCCATCTCCGAAAGGAGTCTTGCTCGTGCTGGTTTCTATTACACTGGCGAGAAAGACAAAGTCAAATGCTTCTGTTGTGGCCTGATGCTGGATAACTGGAAACAAGGAGACAATCCTATTGCAAAGCATAAAATGTTGTATCCTAGCTGCAGCTTCGTTCAGACTCTAAATTCAGCTAACCAATGGGGAGTTACCTCTCCACCTTTTTCTTCAGGAACAAGTTCCATGCACTCATTTCCAAGTTTGGAAAACAGCGGATATTTCAGTGGCTCTTATTCAAGCTTTCCATCAGATCTTGTAAACTTCAGAGCTAATCAAGATTTTTCTACCTTGAGGACAAATCCCTACAATTGTGCAATGAATACAGAAAAGGCCAGATTAATCACTTTCCAAACATGGCCATTGACCTTTCTGTCACCAACAGATCTGGCCAAAGCAGGTTTTTACTACATAGGACCTGGAGATAGAGTGGCTTGCTTTGCCTGTGGTGGGAAATTGAGTAACTGGGAACCAAAGGATGATGCTATGTCAGAACACTTGAGACATTTTCCTACCTGCCCATTTGTAAATCGCCACCCTCAGTACACTTCAGGATACACCGTTTCTAATCTGAGCATGCAGACACAAGCAGCCCGGGAGAAGACATTCTTTAACTGGCCTTCCAGTGTTCTAGTTCACCCCCAGCAACTTGCAAGTGCGGGTTTTTATTATGTGGGTAAGAAACTTCATCTGATAATTTAAAAAATTCAACATATTTTATCTTACACATTTTAGTAGGCAAATGATATGTATTCATAAGTTCTGGTCTAATATTAACTTTAGGTAACAGTGATGATGTCAAATGCTTTTGCTGTGATGGCGGACTGAGGTGCTGGGAACTGGGAGATGACCCGTGGGTGGAACATGCCAAGTGGTTCCCAAGGTAATGGTTTTGACACTTTCTTTGCAAATTTTTATGATTATCATGAAGTGGGTTATAACTGTTTACCTTATAATCATTGGTTACATTATTCTTTGTTTCAAAAGTACTTTTCTGAACAAATTTAGGATGGTTTCCTTAGAAAAATAATTACCTAGCAGGTTTTGATGAAGGCAAAGAAGAAATAGGTTTAGAATTTTTTGCTTTTTGTTTTTTTTAGAATTATGTATACACACATATATATTTCAAATAACACACATTCACTATAAATAGTCACACATTGTAGAAAACTACAGAGAAAGAAAATTAAAATGTCCAGAAATCTCGCCACCTAAAGATGACCATTGTTATTATTTTAGTGAACATCCCTCCAAAGTATATGTATATATACATTTATACGTACACACACACAATGAATGTATACATTTTATATAGTAGTAGTACTAGTAGTAAATCAAATTCATTTAGATAGTATATATAGTTTTAAAGCTTTCTTTTCCTGTCAACATATGTCTTGGACATTCATTCAATAATCCACAGTGGAACATCTATTGCCAGGCATTGTTCTAGGGCATAAATATTCAGGTGAACAAGACAAAGCCCTCTTGTCTTATAGTCTCACTGTATAGCAGAAAAAGACAGACAATTAATAAAAACTTAACAAGTTTTATAGTTGTAGGAAGGCAATAAGTGCCATGGATAAGAAGAAAAAAGAGAAAGAGTAAGGGAGAGATGTGCCAGGCAGGTTGCAGTCATTTATTTATTTATTTATTTATTTATTTATTTATTTATTTTGCGGTACCGGGGATTGAACGCAGGGGCGTTCTACCTCCGCGCTACGCCCCCGGCCCTATTTTTTATACTTTATTTTGAGACTGGGTCTCACGGAGTTGTGGAGGTCCTCACTAAGTAGAGAGAGAGAGAGACAGGAAGAGAGAGAGAGAGAGAGAGAGCATGCGCATGCGCGTGTGTGCGCGAGCTGAGGCTGGCCGCGAACCCGGATCCTCCGGTCTCTGCCTCCCAAAGTACTGGGATTACAAGCGTGCGCCACCACGCCTGGCAGGTTGCAGTATTAAAGAGGTAAATAAAGACTCATCTCATCTGTTTTAATCACTACAATAGCATTTTATTGCTGTGAGTTACCCTTTTAGTTATTTTACATTCTTTTATACTCTCCTATTTCATCTAAACCAGATGGCCTATAATTATATTTTTATTTTAAAAAATTTTAGTATTTAATTTTGGTTACTAAACTTGGCATCCTAAGTTATTTTCATTATATACACATTATATAATACTTTATCTTCATGTATAGCAATTTTGTGCTCCCTAGCTATTGTAGATTTTTTAAATTGTGAAGATCATAAAGAATATTCACATAGGTTTTTTTTTAAAAGTTCTTCCCATTGTAGATTTGTGAATATGCAAAAAGAATAGTAAATTTGCTTTGGTAGTGTCATGAATTTATTTTGTACTTAGATTTGATAATGGATTCATATTATCAAGGAATTGTAAACTTGTGAATATCTGACATTGAAAATGTGTTCAGTGTCCTCATTCTTTCTTTCTTGTCTCTCTTTGTATGTCCTCAGCTTTTACATGGAGATGAGTGAATCACTTACTCATAGAACTTTCTTTATTTAAAATACTTTTATTGGTGCATTATAGTCTTATAGTCTCACATCATAATGTAGTTCATAGTGATAATGACATACATGCACACAGCAATTCTGTCACTACGGTCTCTGTTTTTAATGTCATGCATCAGGGTGTTTTTAAGAATTTTGGGATAATCGAGGGGAGCAGCAAGGAGGCCTGAGTGGAGACAGCTTTACTTGACTGCAATAGGCTGAAAGGCTCCTGCCCCTTATCCACTTCCACCTTGGCAGGGTACCACTTATCACCCCACCGCACACATCAACTTGCTCTTTACTGAAACATCTCTTACCACTTGCCATGTGCTAAATGAAGGGTGGAGTGGTTATATGTATGTTTATGTTCATTTGAAATAGTTACCAGTCTACTACTAAAGGCTAGATTAGCTCGGCCCAAATTATGATAAACATTCAAGACTTTTCAAAATTAACTGAAGCATAATATATCCTGGTAAATATAAAATAAAATTAATCTGGGGTCTGGAGGTATAGCTCAGTAGTAGAGTGCTTCCCTAACACACATGAGGCCCTGGGTTTGATCTTCAGCACTGCAATAATAATAATTTGATAAAGGAATAAAATCACATTAAAAAGTACTAGTATATAATTGTATTTTTGTTAACTATGATAAGCAGCATCTTAAAAATAAATTTAAAAGATTCACATGCAAAAAAAAAAAGAATCCTACTATAGGACATTTATAGGTTAGTTTAAAAAACATTTTTTTTAAGAGAAAGAAATAGAATCAGTTCCCAGTGGGCTAGGATTTATTTATTCTCTTAATTTTAAGTTTAGAATCAGTGATATTAAATAATTCTGTGATTTGGGGCACTTAGTCAGATTTTAAATGGGATAAACACCTGGAGATGAGAACTTTATATTATTAAATTTTCATTTCACTTTTATATAATAACCCTTACAATTCTATTTTGTTTCTATTTGAGGTGTGAGTACTTGATAAGAATTAAAGGACAAGAGTTTGTGAGTCAAGTTCAAGCCAATTACCCTCATCTTCTTGAACAGGTAAGGAAGGTTCTTCTTCTTTTTTAAATCACTGGCTCCCAACAGAGAAGTTATTTTCTGATAATTATAGAATGATATTTTAGTGAAAAGATAAGAATTGATTTAAAAATATTTTTCCACAAAACTTGACATGATCCTAGAAGGTACTATTCTTCAGAGAAAAATAGATTCATAATTCTTAGCTTCCTGAAAAATAATAGCTGTTATCTTCCTCTTCAATCATTTCTCCAATCAAATTGCAATAAATTAAACTATTTGAAGCTGGGCGTGATGTTGCATGTCTGTAATCACAGTACTTGGGAGGCTGAGATAGGAGGATCATAGGTTCAAGGCCAGCTTCAGCAACTTGGCAAGGTCCTCTGCAACTTAGTGAGACCCTGTTTAAAAAAAAAAATAGGGCTGGGGGTGTAGCTCAGAGGTATAATGCCCCAGATTCAATCCTCTGTACTCCCAACCCCACACAAAAAGGCAAACTCATTTTCTCATAGATCACTGAAAAACTGTAGTCCTTTACCCGCTTTCATGAAAATAGGTTTTACTTGTTAGTATGAACACATAAGCAGAAATTCTGTAAGTTTATGGCCAAGGTGAATGTAAGGTGCTTGTGATTTAAAAAATTATTTTGCCAGTAAGCAAGTAAGTTTGCAATAAATTTAATAAAATAGGTCTTTTTTTTTTTTTGGTGGTACTGGGGATGGAACTCAGGGGCATTCTACCTCCGAGCTATACCCCCAGACCTAGTTTATTCTTTTATTTGGAAACAGGGTCTTACTAAGTTGCAGATGGCCTCACTAAGTTGCTGAGGCTGGCCGCAAACCTGTGATCCCCTGTCTCAGCCTCTCAAGTTCTGTGATCACCACCACGCCTGGCTCCAATAGGTCTATTGACTTGTTTTTATTGTAATGGGCAGGATAAAGTTTATATCTTAACTGATGATGCTTTTTTTTCCTGTAGCTTTTGTCCACATCAGACCCTCCAGAAGATGAAAATTTGGAGCCACCAAGTATGTATAATGATAATTGCTGCATTGAGATAGAAGCATTTAGTATTGTTAAATTGAAAGGTGATAATAATAATAGTAATGTACATTTATATTGACTTATAATTTGTGTTGCATTTACAAATATACTTTGTTAGTATTTCTCAGACTTCACTGCATATCAAGGTTACCCAGAGAACTTAAAAAATAGTGTAGATTTCCAGTTTTTGCTTCAGGCCTATTGAATCGAATCAGAGTATGTAAGGGTGGAGCTCGGGTATCAGTAGTTGTTTTGTAGTTGTTGTTGTTTTGTTTCAGTGGTGCTGGGGAGTGAGCCCAGGATGTGGGGGCATTAATCATATGCTCTTCCACTGAGCAACACCCACATCCTGGGGCATCTGTAATTTTATCAAACCTCATACATCTAGCCTAACCCTTGTTCTTAGACAAGTGGGAACAGGTGTACTGTGACATTAGATTGCTTACATATTCTCTCTGTGAAATGGAGAGGGTAGAAAATACTATTCCCATCCTTCAATAGGGACCCCAAGGCTCAGAGAAGGGAAGAGAGCAACAAGTGCTTCTACTCCATTTTCTAATGTTCAATTTGATAAATATTTATTATGTATTTACTGTCTTGATTGATGAATGGAAAATAGGATCACCATGACTCCCATTCCCACGAGCTA
>PVJS01060681.1:0-11187 GCA_004027185.1 Glis glis | reverse complement strand
CCCCCTCTTTTTTTTTTTTTTTTACAATGCTGGGGATTGAACCCAGGGATGCTCTACCACCCCAGCCCTTTTTAAAAATTTTTTATTTTGCCGGGCGTGGTGGTGCACGCTTGTAATCCCAGTACTTGGGAGGCGGAAACTGGAGGATCCGGGTTCGCAGCCAGCCTCAGCTACTTAGTGAGGCCCTCCCGCAACTTCGTGAGACCCGGTTTCAGTAAAGGATAAAAAATAGGGCCGGGGGTATAGCCCGGAGGTAGAACGCCCCTGGGTTCAATCCCCGGTACCGCAAAAAAAATTTTTTTTTTTTTATTTTGAAATAGAGTCTTGCAGGGTGTAGTGGCACATGCCTATAATCCCAGTACTTGGGAGGTTGATACAGGAGAATTGCAGGTTCGAGGCCAGCCTCAGTAACTTAGCGAGTCTTTCAGCAACTTGGTGGGGTGTACCTTGGAGGTAGAATGCCCCTGGGTTCAATCCCCAGTACAAAAATGGGGATTGAACCCAGGGGCATTCTACCCCTAAACTACACCAGCCCTATTTTTTATTCTCTATTTTTGAAACAGGGTCTCACTTAGCCAGGCATGGTGGTGCACGCTTATAATCCCAGTACTTGGGAGGCTGAGACCGGAGGATCACAGGTTCACGGCCAGTCTTGGCTACTTAGTGAGGCTCTCTACAACTTAGTAAGACCCTGTTTATTTTCAAAATAAAGAATAAAAAATAGGACTGGGGTCTAGCTTGGAGGTAGAATGCCCCTGGGTTCAATTGCCAGTACTGCCAAAAAAAAAAAAAGCAGGGTCTCACTAAGTTGCGGAGGGCCTCTCTAAGTAGCTGAGGCTGGCTGTGAACCTGTGATCCTCCTGTCTCAGCCTCCCAAGTACTGGAATTACAAGCCTGTGCCACCACACCTAGTCAGTTTAACCTTTTTGAGATGAGGCCTTGCTCTGTTGCCTGGGCTGGGCTCATGCAGTCCTCTGAGTAGCTGGCACTATAGGCACACCCGCATGCCTGGCTTTTCCCCTGGATGGCAGAGCAGTGCTGTGTTGTCTTTGGCCTTTCCAGAGTTTCCGCTAAGAAGTCTGAAGCCACCTGATCCCTGATCCTTCATGGTGACCTCTTTCTTCTCTCTGGAAATTTGTAGGATCTTTTCTCTGTGCCTGGATCTGAGGTCTCAGGGTGGCACACGGTGGGGATGGGGTATTTAACCATTTCGTGGCCCTCGGGCACGCCCTGTCTAGCTAGAAGCTTGGCTTTAGGGCTTTTTTGTTCTTGTTCACGTGTTCATGCCCCTCCTGCTCTTTTGTTGTACTGGGGATTGAACCCAGGACCTCATGCTTACTGAGCCAGTGCTCCCTCTGTGTGTGTGTGTGTGTGTGTGTGTGTGTGTGTGTGTGAGAGAGAGAGAGAGAGAGAGAGAGAGAGAGAGAGAGAGACACTGAGACTGACTTGGAATTGAACCCACGGGCATTTCTACTTAAGTTGCTGAGACTGGCCTCCAACCTATGATCCTTCTGTTTTAGCCTCCCAAGTACTGGGATCACAGGTGTGCGCCACCACCACACCCAGTTCTGGCCTCAAACTTTTGATCTTCCTGCCTCAGACTCCTGAGTAGCTGAGGTGGCTGCCGCTGTGCCTGGCTTGGGTTTAGGGCTGGGGATGGAGCTTAGTGGCAGAACACTTGCCTAACACTCTTGAGGTACTGAGTTTGATCCCTAGCACTGGTTCCCCAGCACAAACAAAAAAAAGCCACTCACTTTTGTTTGGGGTGAGGAGTTCTGGGGGGTGCAGTCAGGCCACCATCCTGGCCCTTCCAGAGCTTTAGGCCCCAGAAGCCCCCACACCCCTGCCTGTGTTGGAGGGACATGGTGTGGGCTGGGTTGCCTGGCCTGCCTGTCTGCCTCTGAGACTGAGCACTCGTCACTCCTCCCCAGTGCTGTGACCTTCCTGATCAGTGTGACCCCACACGGTGCTGAGCCCTCTCTCTGCCTGCGCCACGCTCTCCTGCTCCCTGCTTCGGCCCTGCCTGCCTCCTGGCCTTGCAGCTCAGGGAGGCCGTGGTCACTCTGTGTTCTAGCTACTGTTGGATGGTGGCTGCCTTGAGGAGCTCTGTCACCTCCTGGTCCTCAGGGCAGGCTGTCCAGTGTCCCCATCTATAATTTCTTCCTGCTCCTGACCAATGTGTAGGCCGATGGTCATCTGCTAACACCTGAGGGAATGGATGGCCAGTGGGGCTGGGCTGGGCCCTGAACTCTGACCTGGGATCTCTGGGTGTACAACTGTGACCTCTGGGTGCTGGGCCGTGGGGGACAGGGCTTTAACAGCTGGTTCCCCCCAGGTCCTTCCTCAGATCCCCGTGAAGAGTGGTGGTCCCCATGGGGCAGGGGTCCTCGGTGAGTGGCTGAACCCCTCCCTGCCCCCACCTTGGGAGGCCCCTCCCCTTCCAGGCACCCGGATCGGGAGGGAGGGCATGTAAGCCCAGTGGCCAGGGCGGGGCTGTGGACAGGGGTACCTGCTGGTCCACCTTCGTCCCTTCCCCCTAGGTGTGCACCTGGAGGGCCCCTTCATCAGCCAGGAGAAGCGGGGCGCACACCCTGAGGTCCACATCCGCTCCTTTGAGGCCAGTGCCTTCCATGATGTGCTGGCCACATATGGGTCCCTGGACAACGTCCGCATCGTGACGCTGGCCCCCGAACTGGGCCGCAGCCATGAAGTGATCCGGGCACTGACGGCCCGGGGCATCTGTGTGTCCCTAGGTGAGGGGGCCGTCTGCAGGGGCGGGGCCTGCTGCAGGTGGAGAGTCTGATTCCAGGTCCCCTGTGCAGGGCACTCAGTGGCTGACCTGCAGGCTGCTGAGGAGGCAGTACAGAGCGGGGCCACCTTCATCACCCACCTCTTCAATGCCATGTTGCCTGTGAGTGCTGCCCCAGCTCCTGGGTGGGTGAGGGCCTGCTGTTCCCCACCCTCACTCAGCTGGCCCCTTCTGCCCTGCCCAGTTCCACCACCGAGACCCAGGCATTGTGGGGCTCCTGACGAGTGACCGGCTGCCCCTGGACCGCTGCATATTCTATGGGATGATAGCTGATGGCATCCACACTAACCCCGCAGCCCTACGCATCGCCCACCGGGCCCATCCCCAGGGTAAGCCTCAGGCAGGGCGGGGCAGGAAGATCCCCACCAGCCAGGTTCTGAGGTACCTTCTCCTCCAGGGCTGGTGCTAGTCACTGACGCTGTCCCTGCCCTGGGCCTGGGCAATGGCCGTCACACACTAGGACAGCAGGAGGTGGAGGTGGATGGGCTGACAGCCTACGTGGCAGGTGAGTGACCTCCATGCCCACAGGAAAACAGCGTCTTGGCCCCTCTGCCTGGGGAGGTGAGAACCTGGGTATTCCCTGCTTACCCACTGGGCCTCTAGGCCTGCAGTCCCCCCAGAGCCTGGCCTCTCTGCTTTCAAGGCACCAAGACGCTGTGCGGCAGCATAGCCCCGATGGATGTCTGCATCCGGCATTTCCTGCAGGCCACAGGTCAGTAGGCCGATGTGCCTGCATGTCTAGGCGCAGAGGCCACAGCTAGGAGAAGGCCAAGGGTGGGGGGGGTGTGGGAATCCTGTGCCAGCAGCCTTCATCTGCCCAGGGACACCTGGAAGGCAGCCCAAGGCCCAGGCTGCAGAGCTCACGGGCGGGAGAGGGGCGAACAGCAGGTCACCTGGGAGGAGCAGGGCCCTCACAATGCCCTCAGAAGGGCTGAGCCCCCGCCCGGTGGGATGACAGTGCTTGAGGGGGCCAAAGTGTCACTCCAGACACTTCCATTGGGAAGGCGGGGACCCAGGGGTGCTTGGCAGCTCCGAGGCCAGTGTCCTGGGGGCTGTGTACATTAGGGTCCCATGTGGTGTGGAAAGCAGATTGGTTGGGGACAAGGGGCAGCAGAGGGTGGCCCTGGGAGGTGTCATGTGGCTGTGGCCTGGCCTGGGACTGATAGGACTGACAGAGAAATGAGTGTGTTCATCTGACCTGTTGAGATGGAGGCATAGAGCAGAGCCTTTGATGGCTGCTGGGTTGGTGGCATAGTGGCCCAGGTGTCACTCACTTCTTTGAGCACAGGGCTCTCCCTGACACCCAGGAGGAGGCAGAGGGTCCTGTGGGCTTGTGGGACGAGAGAGAAGAGGGTCCCTGCAGGCAGGGATGGTGAATGGGCCAGGGAAAGTAGTGAGCACTGTCCCCAGAGCTGGGGGGGGGGGTCTTTGTTAACCTGCTGCAGGGTCCTGGGCCCTCACACTGGGGCCTTGGAGCTGTGTAGGGAGGAGGGGCTGCGGGACTTCACCAAGTCACCAACCCGCATCCCAAGCAGGCTGCAGTGTGGAGGTGGCCCTGGAGGCTGCGTCCCTGCACCCGGCCCAGCTGCTGGGGCTGGAGAAGCGCAAGGGGAGCCTGGACTTTGGTGCTGATGCAGGTGAGGCCCCACGTGGGCAGGTCAGGGCCCAGGTGGGTGAGTCTTCCCAGTTTCTGGCTCCCTGATGGCCTTCCTGGCCACCACCTCTGCCCAGCCCCCCTTTCCCATTGGCCAGACTCTCCGACATCTGAGATGAGGCCAGGCTGGGGCTGCAGGAGCCTTGTCCCCTGTTCTCAACTGAGGAGTTAGAGCTCTTGGTTCCAGGACCCTTGCCAATCTGTGACGGGTCAGGATGTCCTGCACAAGTCATGTCCCTGGGCCTCAGTTTCCCCCTAGGATAGGTTGTCAGGGCAGTGACTCCACATGGTGATTGGGGCGGCCCCACCCCACCCCTCTCACCTCTGCCCCTGCTTCAGACTTCGTGGTGCTCGACGACACCCTCCACGTCCAGGCCACCTACATCTCGGGTGAGCTGGTGTGGCAGGCAGAGGAAGCCAGGCCGTGACCAAGGACCTTGGCCAGAGAGGATGCCTGCCCCAGCTGGACACTGACGCAGCAGGCAGTCGGGAGCTGGTCTCCAGGGAGCAAGTGGGGCGCCTGTAGCCTCCAGCTGCCAGCTTGGAGCAGTGGCTTGGATAAACACGCAGCCATCAGGACGTGCCTGTCTCTTGTTTTGCCTGCGTTCAGAGCCCAACTGCTTGCTCTTGTCACCCTCACCCTGGGGCCTCCTGGAGGGTGTTTGTGGCTTGGACCAGAAATGCTGGATTCCTCGTGGGGCTTTTCTCTGTTAGGCTGGACCTGTCTTAGGCCTGCAGACCCACAGGAAGATGTTAGAGTTGGAAGTGAGTGGAGGAAGCGATGGGGGAAGCTGGTCAGTGTGGCATGTGGGGTGTAAGCCACAGCTGTGGGGCAGAGGGCTGCAGGAAGGGGCTGGAGACAGGGATAGTGGATAGCTTCAAGGTTCGCTCTCGAGCCGGGCACAGTGGTACACACCATGTAATCCCAATACTTAGGAGGCTGAGATAGGATCGCAGGGTTGAGGCCAGCCTCAGCAACTGAGCGAGAGACCCTCAGCAACTTAACAAGACCCTGTTTCAAAAATAAAAAGGGAGCCGGGCGTGGTGGAGCACACTTGTAATCCCAGTATTTGGGAGGTGGAGACCGGAGGATCCGGGTTCGCAGCCAGCCTCAGCTACTTAGTGAGGCCCTCTGCAACTACGTGAGACCCGGTTTCAAAATAAAGGTTAAAAAATAGGGCCGGGAGTGTAGCTCAGAGGTAGAACGCCCCTGGATTCAATCCCCGGTACCACAAAAATAAATTAAATAAATAAATAAATAAAATAAAAAGGGGCCGGGTGTGGTGGCGCACGCTTGTAATCCCAGTACTTGGGAGGCGGAGACTGGAGGATCCGGGTTCTCGGCCAGCCTTAGCTAATTAGTGAGGCCCTCTGCAACTTCGTGAGACCCCGTTTCAAAATAAAGGATAAAAAATAGGGCTGGGGGTGTAGCTTGGAGGTAGAACGCCCCTGGGTTCAATCCCTGGTACCACAAAAAATAAATAAATAAATAAATAAATAAAATAAAAAGGGCTGGGGGTGTAGCTTAGAGGCAGAATGCCCCTGGGTTCAATCCTTAATACTAGAAAAAAAGTTCGCTCTCTGCCTCAAGCTGGATGACAAAGTGGAGACCTGAGGCCTAGTTCTGGGTTGGGGCACAATGCCGGGCACTCTGCTCTGACCTTCAGGAGGGTGTCCATGCTGACCTTGGGACCCCAGGTCACCCAGCACTAAGTGCAGGAGGTGGTGACCCAAGGGCCCCCAGCCTGGCCCAGGACCTCGGCCACTGCTCCCTGGACTGCCTGACCTGCCCCCACCTCCATCTGCCACCTAGCGCCCCTTGTGGACAATCATGGTTCTGTTTCCTTCTGCGGTGTCTCAGCAGCTGCGTCTCCCTGCCCGACCCTGGTGGACAGGCCCTCCCTTGCCCTGGTGTTTGGTGGCTGTGGCGACCTGCTTGGTTCTGGCAGTGCAGGACCTCACCACTGTCCCGGGCCCTGCCGCTCTGTGCTTGCCCTGTTAGTAGGACTTGGTCAGTACACCCAAGGTGGGCTTACCCCAGCTGGGTGATGGGTCATCAGGCTTCCTGGACAGCTTCAAGGTGGGCAGGCTCCAACACGGGGCCGGTCACAGGATGGCTGTGGGGGTCAGACACTGGGGTTTGGGAGTCAGGTCTGGGGGAGGCATCTTGACTAACTCTCCATTTGAATCCTGGAGTAGGTGGTCCCTCCCCCCTTTTATTTTTTATTTATTTTTGGTACTGGGGTTGGACCCAGGGGCATTCTACCTCTGAGCTACACCCCCAGCCCTATTTTATTTTTTTATTTTGAAACAGGGTCTCACTAAGTTGCCAAGGCTGTCCACAAACCTGTGAGCCTCCTGTCTCAGCCTCCCAAGTACTGGGATTACAAGCATGCGCCACCACACCCAGCTCCTCCCCCTTTTATGTGATAAGACTCTTCTTGGTGCAGGAGGTTGAAGACAATTGTGCCAGGATACTTGTACATGGATTCCATTAAAGGAAATGTCTCCAGGTCCAAAGCAATAAAAAATGGTCGCGGGCCTCCGCCTGTGTTGTCCGGCAGCCAGGGAAGAACAGTGGGTGGGGCAGGGGCACATGGGGACCAGGTCTCAGCCCACATGTCCCTGGTGCACACTATCAGCCCAAGAAAGTGAGCCCCCGGTATCCCAACCTCCCAAGGGGCGCGGGATGCGGAGATGCCTAGGGCTACCCTGCAATGTGCCTGGTGCCAGAAGACAGTCATGAACATGGGCCATGCAGGGCCAACCCACCAGGGCCTACCATGGCCAGGAGAGGTGGGTGAGCTCGTCCTCATGCGCCTTGTGCCAGGCCATGTTTTGCCAGTGTTGACTCCTGACAAGAAGCCAAGGAGGAGGCCTGTTTGTCATTCCTGCTTCTCAGATGGGGAAACGGGGGCCTCAAGTCTTAGAGCTGGGCAGGGGCTGAGGGCTGTGGATGTAGCTCAGTGGTCCTTGCCAGGATGTGCCAAGCCCTGGTTCCATAGGTCTGTAATCCCAGTACCTGGGAGACTGAGACAAGAGGATCACAGGTTCAAGGCTGTTTCAAATAAAAAGCCCCCCCCAAGAAGAAGCCAGGCTTGGTGGCGCAGGTTTATAATCCCAGTACTTGGGAGACTGAGACAGGAGGGTCTCAGGTTCGTGGCCAGTCTCAGCTACTTAGTGAGGCCCTTCCCAATTTAGACCCAGTTTCAAAATAAAGAATAAAATAGGGCTGGGGGTGTAGGTTTAACCCCCAGCACCAAAATAAAAAGGGCTAAAAGTAAATGAATAAAAAGGGTTGGATGAGGCCGGGCGTGGTGGCGCACGCTTGTAATCCCAGTACTTTGGGAGGCAGAGACCGGAGGATCTGGGTTCGCGGCCAGCCTCAGCTCTCTCTCTCTCTTTCTCTCTCTCTCTCCCTGTCTTTCTCTCTCTCTCCTTAGCGAGGCCCTCCGCAACTTCGTGAGACCCGGTTTCAAAATAAAGTATAAAAAATAGGACCGGGGGCATAGCGCGGAGGTAGACTGCCTCTGTGTTCAATCCCTGGTACCAAAAAAAAAAAAAAAGGGTTGGATGAGGTAGCTCAGAGGTAGAACATACCCCTGGATTTAATCCCCAGCACCACACACACACACAAAAGATTTGGGCTCCACCTGCCCTCCTCCATCCCACTTTCAGCCACACTGTCTCTGGTGAGTCAGGGAGGGGGTCCTTGGAGGGGCTTGCAGTGGGTGTGACTCCCAGAGGTGCTGCCAGCTGGCCCTGTGGAGAGCCTTTCAGGAAAGGGAATTGCCCCAGCAAGATGGGAGGCATAGACAGGTTTGTGTATTGGTGGAGTCAAGGCCGCCATGGTGGTGGAGACCAGCCAGCCAGGTAGGGTCCAGCAGCTTTGGAGCTACAGTAGGAGTCTGGAGTTTGAAAGGGAGGGGAAGTGCTGGTGGGGCCTTTTGTTTTTAAAGTTACGGTAAAATTCAAGTTTACCATTTTATTTTACTTATTTATTTATTTTTTGTGGTACTGGGGATTGAACCCAGGGGCATTCTACCTCCAAGCTCCACCCCCAGCCCTATTTTTTATTCTTCATTTTGAAACAGGGTCTCACTAAGTTGCAAAGGCCCTCACTAAGTAGCTGAGGCTGGCCGCGAACCCGGATCCTACGGTCTCGACCTCTCAAGTACTGGGATTACAAGCGTGCGACACCACGGCCAAATTTTACCATTTTAACCACTTCCCCCATCCTGTACTGGGAATTGAACCCAGGGATGCTCTAGATTACCGAGCTACACCCCCAGCCTCTTAGGGACATTTTGAGGGCTGAGGGTGTAAACACCAGCCCTCCCACCCTCCCTTTTTTTGTGTGTGTGTGGTACTGGGGATTGAACCCAGGGGCATTCTACTTCTGAGTTATAACCCCAAGTGTGTATGTGTGTGTGTGTGTGTGTGTGTTGCTGGGGATTGAACTCAGGGGCATTCTACCTCTGAGATACACCCCAAGCCCTATTTTAATTTTTTATTTGGGGACGGTCTAAATTGGCTGAGACTGACTTCAAACCTGTGATCCTCCTGTCTCAGCCTCCCAAGTACTGGGATTACGGGTGTTCACCACTATGCCCAGCCATCCACAACCCTTTTTATTTTTTTGTTTTGGAATGGGGTCTCACTAGGTTGCTGAGAGTCTCACTAAGTAGCTGAGACTGGTCTCCAACCTGCAACCCCCCCCCCCCCCCCCCCCCCCCCCCCCCCCGTCTCAGCCTCTCAAGTACTGGGATTATAAGCATGCACCACCACACCTGGCTTATTTTTTATTTTGAAACAGGGTCTCTGTTGCCTAGGCTGTCCTCCAGCCTGCAGTCCTGCCTCAGCCTCCCCAGTGCTGGGATTATAGGCGTGCGCCCTGGCCGGTCTTTAACCACTCTTCAGTGGCACTAGGCCTTCACATGGCTGTGCAGCCATCACACCTTCCACCTCCAGGGCTTCTCCATCCTCCCAATCAGAAGCACTGTCATGATCGAGCACTGGTCCCCGGCCGCTGGCCACCGCCCTTCGGCCCTGTCCAAGGCGCTGCTGGACAGCCGAGCGGAAGGACGCAGCGCTGCTGAGCGCGCTGGGGAGCCGGACACTGCGACAGGCTTGCCTGTGGTGTGGGTGTGGACTGGGGGCGACTTCCAGGCGTCTGCTGAGTCACGGGGAGGGTGGGGAGCCGGGTGGGAGCTGAGGTGTTCACGGGACTCCTGGCAGAGGCGGTTCTGTCCGGTGAGCGCGGGAGGTGCGCGCCCGGTGCTGCGGAGCGCACAGCCCGCGGGCGTCGCCTGGCGGCCATCGCCGCGCCCGGCCCTGCAGAGCACCGCCCGCGGGGGCCAGCTACCACCCAGCCGGGTCCCTGCACCTCCCGCCTCGCGGCTCCCAGCACGTCGCGGAGGGGCGATGCGCTCGAGGCCGGGCCAGACACCCCGGTTGGGGCGGGAGTGCTAACCACCACGGAGGGGCAGCAGCGACAGCGGGGGCGGCTCTGCCGGGGCCGATCCCATGGCCATCAGGGAGGGGTGCGCCGGGGCACAGGTTTAGGGGCGTGAGGCCCCTCGGACCCAGCTTCAGGGAGTGGCGGGGCGCAGAGCCAGGGCCGCACCCAGCTGACCCGCTGTGCCCCCCTGGCCCCCTTAGATGTCTCCCGGGCCTCGTCCCAGCCGTCCCAGCCGGACCTTCCTGGGCCCGCCCTGGACCAGCCTGCCCGGCCTTAGCAGCCAGGTGTGTGCCCTTTCTAGCCTGCCCTGCGAGGTTTTTTGGTTTGTTATTGAGGATTAAACCCAGGGGCATTCTACCTCCTAGCTACACCCCCAGCCCTTTTCATTATTTTTGAAATTTTGAAACGGTCTTGCTAAATTACTGAGGCTGGCCTCGAACCTGTGATTCTCCTGTCTCAGCCTCCCAGGTACTGGGATTACAGGCCGTGCCGCCAAACCCACCATGATTCTCTATTTTAAAGTAAACAGGAGTCGGGCATGGTAACGCACGCTTGTAATCCCAGTACTTGGGAGGCTGAGAGATAGGAGGATCGCAGGTTCACAGCCAGCCTCAGCTACTTAGTGAGACCCTGTTTCAAAATAAAGAATAAAAATAGGGCTGGGGTGTAGCTCCAAGGTAGAATGCCCCTGGGTTCAATCCCCAGTACCCCCCCAATATATATATATAAAGTAAACAGGAAGCCAGGCGTTGTGGCGCATGCTTGTAATCCCAGTATTTGCAGGGACTGAGGCAGGAGGATCGCGGGTTTGAGTCCATCCTCAGCAATTCATTGTGAGGCCCTCAACAACTTAGTAAGAACCTGTTTCAAAATAAAAATAAAATAGGGCTGGGGGTGTAGCTTGGAGGTAGAATGCCCCTGGATTCAATCTCCAGTACCACACACACACGCACACACACAAAAATGATGACCTTTTATGGTTCTGAAGGTCCACATCAGAAAGGCTGGAATCTGGCCGGGTGTGGTGGCGCATGCTTGTAATCCCAGTACTTGGGAGGCAGAGACTGGAGGATCCGGGTTTGCGGCCAGCCTCAGCTACTTAGGCCCTCTGCAACTTCATGAGACCCGGTTTCAAAATAAAGTATAAAAAAAATAGGGCCGGGGGTGTAGCTCAGAGGTAGAACGCCCCTGGGTTCAATCCCCAGTTCCACAAAAAAAAAAAAAAAAAAAAAAAAAAAAAAAAAAAAAAAAAAAAAAAAAAAA
>PVJS01060680.1:0-11186 GCA_004027185.1 Glis glis | reverse complement strand
GGCCGTTCTACCTCCGCGCTACACCCCCGGCCCTATTTTTTATACTTTATTTTGAAACCAGGTCTCACAAAGTTGCGGAGGGCCTCACTAAGTAGAGAGAGAGAGAGAGAGAGAGAGAGAGAGAGAGAGAGACAGGAGGAGAAAGAGACAGAGAGAGAGAAAGCTGAGGCTGGCCGCGAACCCGGATTCTCTGGTCTCCGCTTCCCAAAGTACTGGGATTACAAGTGTGTGCCACCATGCCCGGCCTGAGGACTCTAATATTAAATACAGGTTTTTATTTATTTATTTTTATTTTTTGTGGTACTGGGGATTGCACCCAGGGGCCTTCTACCTCTGAATTACGCTGCCTCCCCGCAGTCTTTTTCATTTTGAAACACCATCTTACTAACTTCCTGAGACTGGTCTTGAACCTGTTCTCCTTTTTCAGCTTGTCAAGGACTGGGATTACAGGCATGCACCTGTTTTTATAGTCAGAGAGGTATCGGAAGTCACATCCATCCAAGCCCTCAGTCCTTCAGCATTTGTTTTTTTATTTGGAGAGACGACACTTTGAACAGGTCCTTGAGAAGGGGCTGGGAACAAAGCCACATCGACTCCATTGCTCCCGAGTCAGGTAGACTGTGACCCAGATGGGAGGGTGAATTCATCACTTTACTTGGGAATTTTGAATATAATTGTAACTGAAAATGGATAAAAACCCTTAGATAGAATTATTTATCCTATTTCTGTATGCTGGGAATTATTTCCCTTTCTGACCTTACTCAGCTTAAGCAAGATTGGTAAATTCTTTTCTGGTTCCTGACTCTGGCTAAGAAAACCATCCAATTTCATAAATAACAAACAGCCTTGCCTTTTATGAACTCATCCTGAGGAGAGTCTGTAGGTGGAAGACACCTCTGTTGAGACTTAGGGTAGGGGTGGAGATCAGCCCGCCTGTAATGAGCAGCGCTCAGCTAAGTGTCTCCATGCCCCCTAGCCTCAGGGTACTTCAGGGTAAAGCTCCGGAGGCTTCTCACCTGTGGGTCATGTCTGTTCAGTGGGCAAAGCTTCTGCTTTTGGCTCAACTTTGTAGCGCTGGGTAAATAAATGACATTTTGACTCGTGCCTGTTGAAGGCCAAGGAGTAGCAGGAGTAGCTTCCAGGCTAACACTATGGACTGAGCTGTTAATATTTTGTTAACTACTAAAGCAACAGACTCGATAATTCCTTTGTAGCAGCACTTTGTAGCTGTTAACTGATACTGTGCTGAGAAATGAGTGTCACTTTTCTCTGGTGTTTGTCAAATGCACGTGTTCCGACAGTAATGATAGTTCAGATGTAGTCTGCTGGGCATCTGCCAGGGGTGCCCAGCGGGTAGCTGAATCCAGAGGCACTGGAATTATAAATACAACAGACAGATCATTTTGTGATGCCAGACTAAGGAATTCAGCTTTGGCAGATTGCCAGGAACCATTGATTTGGCTTACATTCAGAGCTATGTATCTATTTGCCAGCAAGATTAGTTAGCTTGGTTAATTATACATAGAATTTGTAGCCCCTTTCTCTCAATTATTTCTATCTCAACCCAGTATGGCACTTAGTTTAATTTTGCATCTTCTTTCGATATTGATTTATGGGTGGCTTTCTGTTTTTGTTTTTGGTGAGCTGGTAGTGATTCCTACCCCAACCCTCTCCCAGCCTACAGACCCATGGGTTTGCCTTTGTGTAACACAAGCTTTCAGACCTTGTGTTGAATTTATTTGGTACCTACTTGCTCAGTTTCCTCTGTGTTCAGAACAATGTCAATATCTCCTTATTAAGTCAAGATGATTTTTGGCCTGGTGTGGTGGCCCATGCCTGTAATCCCAGTACCTTGAAGGCTGAGACAGGAGTATCACAGGTTTGAGGCCAGCCTCAGCAATTTAGGAAGACCCTCAGCAGTTTAGCAAGACCCTGCTTCAAAATAAGAAAATAAAAAGGGCTGGAGGTATAGTCATTCCTGCGTTCAATCCCCAGTACCAAAGGGAAGGAAAAAGCTCAATGATCAATGTTTCTCAAATTCTAGAGTAAATATGTCTATCTCATTAAAATTTTTTCCTTTCAAAATGAGGCTAAATACTATTGTATTTTGAATCAAAGAATATGATAGAATTGATAAAAGTGGTTAGAAGACAAAATGAGAAACTCAGTTCTAGGGCTCAGTGCCATCTATTTTTGGTTCTAATTGGGGAACTTGAAGCTGCTTTGAAGTTTTCAGGATAATATTCTTCCCTGAGCACTGCGTGGACATGTAGTAGAGATGCACTGTTTTAGACAGTTGGCACATCTTCCGCAGCTTGCCCTGTGCCCTCCAGACAGAACAAAGATTCTACCTTTCCACCTGTGCCTCTCCAGGTCCCCTCCCATTTTGCTTATCCATCTAGTAATAGTCCTCAGGGACTATTACTCAGAAATCTCAATACCCCCCTACAATTGATGAGTCAGTCTCTCTCTCTCTCTCTCTCTCTCTCTCTCTCTCTTTCTCTCTCTTTTTGTCCTATTGTACTTTTTTCTTTGTTTTTCAGGTTTACTATGGAACCTCAAGTTTTGTCTTTTTTTTTCCTTCCTTCCTTCCGTCTTTCCTCCCTTTCTTCCTCATACTAGGGATAGAAACTAGGGACATTCTACCTTCGAACTACACCCCCAGCCCTATTTTAGTTTTTATTTTGAAACAGGGTCTTGCTAAATTGCTGAGACTGACCTTGTACCTGTGATCCTCCAGTCTCATCCTCCCAAGTACTGGGATTACAGGTGCTACCATGCCTGGCTAGTGTCCTTTTCTTTCCAACTAAATTTTCCCTTTGTAGAAATCCCTAAGGAGGAAAGTTTTTAAGAAACTTACTTCAACCATCAGTCACCTGACTTTGGTTCTGTTTTCCCTGTAATCCATTTTATGTGCTTTTTGCTAGACTGTATTAGTCCAGACACACCTAATCGTGCAGTCTCCATTGTTAACAAAACAGAAAACAGCCATGCTCCTTCCCAGTTGTCTACTGTACAGCACTGTAAACGCCTTGGCGAGAAGTGCCTCTGTGCACGGCTCACCGCACCCGACCTTTCTCCGCTGGATCCCTGCTGCCTGCCTGCCTTCCCTCCCAGGCCTGAAATGCGAGAAACTGATTCTCTGGCACAGTGAGCCTACTCTTCAGAATCGTCCCCAGTGCCATCGAGTGCCCACTCCGAGAAGTCTTTCTGCTCCCTAGAACTTTGTGGGCGGCACAGTCTAGGCTGCCCTAGTACATTTTGGGGGGGGGGACTGGGAATTGAACCCAGGGGCATTCTACCTCTGAGCTACACTCCCAGCTGTTTTATTTTTTATTTTGAAACAGTATTTCGAGGCTGGGTGTGGTGGTTCCCGCCTGTAATTCCAGTACTTGGGAGGCTGAGACAGAAGGAATGCAGGTTCAAGACCAGCCTCAGCAACTTAGTGAGATCCTGTTTAAAAAAAAAAAGAATAAAATAGGACTGGGGGTGTGGCTCAGAGGTAGGATGCCCCTGGGTTCCATCCCCAGAACCCCCCCCCCCACACACACAAACAGTTATCTCGATAAGTTACATGCTGACCTTGAACCTGGGCTCCTTCAGTCTCAGTTTCCCAAGTACTGGGATCACAGGCATGCGCCACCTCATCCAGCTAGATATTTATTTTTATATTTTAACTTAAGTTTGGTCAGCACCTACTACTAAGTACTACGATGGACATAGTACTTTTATTTCATCTCACTGTGATCTTGGACAAGTCACATCTCCAAGGCCACTCTCTTCTTCTGTAACATGGGTACAATAAGATATCTACTTCCCAGGATTATTAGGAATTAAATGAAAATTGAGACTAAATTTCCATCTAAGAAGGAAAATAGTCACTTTCAGCATCTCTTATTTGATTCCCGGAGAGTAAATTTGTACCTGCTGTTAGACTCCGCATTGACGTGACAGTGATCTCCAGAGACAGCCCAACACAAAGCAGTGAGCCAGTGGGTGACGACCAACCAGAATGTTCCCTGCCAGCTTTAGGAAGGACACTGCAAAGCCTCCGCCAGAATCCGCCCTCAGAATTCCTCTCACTTCCTGCTCTACCTGCCCGCTTCCAGTTCCCCAAACTAACTAGTACACTTGACTTACTCTTTTTTTCTTTCTTTCTTTCTTTCTTTTTTTAACCTTTTATCTTCCAGGGTGAGGCACCCTACAGAAACTCTTGGGTTGGGTACAAAAGTTGTGGTTCTCAGAGGTTCCCAGACTAGCAGCATCCCCATACACTCATGCTGGGAATGCAAATTCTTGGGCATCCCCCAAACCTAAATCAGAGTTCCCTGATGATTCTTGTACAGGCTAAAGTTTGGGATTCTCTGGGTAGAAGTTGATGCATTAAGAAAGGCTAAATATGGATGGTGTTACATTTTCCTACAGTTTCTCTGTTAGCAAGAAAACCAGAGTTCAGTTCATCAGATATAAATGTATTCATTGCTAAAACTAAAAAATACAGGTATCTTTAGTTCATTTGGGAGATTTTTGAGAAAAAAAATCACCATGTGTTAAACATACATGTATACAACTTTTCTATTGTTTGTACCAATAAATGTAATTCTTCGGAATTATAATTGGAGTGAAATTTTGAACTGATTCCCTCCTGTTGGGCCTAGTGGAGGGGAAACAGACCTTTGTTCATGACAGCAGGTGATTCCTTCCTTACATCAACCCAGCAGTTTTGCCAGAGGTGTGCGCTGAAGGCTCCCGAAGAATGAGAGAGAATCACAGCGATTTTGGATGAGCACAAATTGGGAAATAGTGCTTTGCAAGCAGATGATTCTCAGTGATGAGCATCTATTATGTGCTAGCTGAATACCACACTGAAGCCTGAAGTGGTCTCTGGCCCTCCAGGGCAAGATGGTTGACCCTCGGAGGCTGGAGAAGGCTGAGCAGTGGGGCTCTGAATCCAGCTTGATTGGAGTTAAAGGTATGATTAGGTAGAAGTGGTTAGCCAGGCGTGGGGGCTCCTAGTACTAAGGAGGATGAAACAGGAGGATTGCAGGTTTAAGGCCAGCCTCAGCAACTTGGTGAGACCCTGTTTCAAAACAAAAAATAAAGTAGGGCTGGAGGTGTAGCTCAGAGGTAGAATGCCCCTGGGTTCAATCCCCAGTACCCCTCCCCTAAAAAAAATAAAGTGGTCGCCACTTGCCTCTTCCTACTTGGGCATGGAGGGCTTTGACTTTCCATTTAAAGTTATGAACCTGTGTTTGGCAAGTCAAGAGAATTACCTGAGAATCCTTTCTTCTTCATCTTGGAGTTGAAGGAAGGCAATTTTTTTCATTCCTGGTCCCTCTGGAAATAATAGCATATGTTTTCAAATAAGACTTTGCCCCTGATATTTGGGAAGCCGCATTTAGTGGTGGGAAGACCATGGCTTTGAACTCTGGCTCACCTACCTAGTTAGATCCATCTTACTTATAAGACCCAGTAAGCTACTCTTTTGTCTCTGATTCTTAGTTTCCACATTCAGAAAAGGGGCTTATTATCTGTCTCTGAGGAGCAGGGGGACAATTGAATTAACTACCCACACTCAGAGCCAGGCACTCTATTTCTAATCCTCCTTCCATCCCCATAATAGTTCTTAGACATTTCTCTCAGAAGAGGTTTCTACTTTCTACCCTCTACAGGCCTGGCTCTCAGCCCTCCTCTACCCGAGTCTGTATCCAGTGAATTCTAATTAACGTGACTTTAGAAAGTTCTGTGTCCCTTGAATTCTAATTAGTGTGGCAGTCTTAGAGTTAAGATTCCTCTTAAACCAGCTTTGTGGAGTAGGAAACTTGACTGCATCCCTGGGATTCCTTGACCAGGTACTTCTTGTCTTCCCAGGGGAAATACACTTTTGTATTTCCTTTAAACATTTTTTTTTCGTGCGTTGACCTTTATCATCTGACTGAAACAAATGTGAAAGCTGGGGCTGGTGTTGACCTGATCTGAGGAAGGGAGGTGCTCGAGAAAGGGGCTGACTTCCTCCACAGAGTCTCAGGAAAAGAAGAGCTGCTCTACCTGTGGACTTGGCCTTGGGATAAGCGAGGTGTTGACCTACTACATACAAAGCCAATAAGGCCTTGCAGGGCCTACCGGGATTTTATACATGGTGCTTTGCCGCAGGATTCAGGGTGTCCTATGCTCTGGCTCCTGTTAAACTATCCCCCTTGGGCTGGGCGTGGTGGTGCATGCCTGTAATCCCAGTACTTGGGAGGTTGAGACAAGAGGATTGCAGGTTCGAGGCCAACCTCGGCAATTTAGGGAGACCCTCAACAACCTAGCAAGATCCTGTTTCAAATTAAAGGGCTGGGGGTGTAGCTCAAAGATAGATGGCCCTGGGTTCAATCACCAGCACCATACACATGCTTAAAGTAAATAAATGCAAACTGCCCCTGGATTCAATCCCTAGTACAAAACAAACAAACAAAACATATACATATATATGTGTATATATATGTATATTTTTGTATATATTATGACAACTACATAGCATTTATGTTGTATTAGGTATTATAAATAATCTAGAGGTGATTTAAAATATACAGGAGGTTAAAGGCTTTGCTTGCATTGATTCATTTCCTATTTTAAAATATTAAGTGTATTTGATCTAGAAAAAGAAAATATACAGGAGGGTAGGTATAGGTTATATGCAAATACTCTCCCCCCCCTTTTTTTTTGCAGTACTGGGAATTAAACCCAGGGGCATTCTAACTCTGAGCTCTACCTCTAGCCCTATTTTATTTTAAAACAGGGTCTTACTAAGTTGCTGAGGGCCTCAAGTTGCTGAGCTTGCCCTCAAACCTGTGATCCTCCTGTCTCAGCCTCCCAAGTACTGGGATTACAGGCGTGTGCCACTATGTCCGGCTAATGATTTTTTTTTTTTTTTTTTGGGTACTGGGATTCAACCGAGGGACATTCTACCCCCGAGCTACACCCCCAGTCCTTTTTATGTTTTTATTTTGAAACAGGCAGGGTATCCCCAAGTTGCTTAGGGTATTGCTAAGTTGCTGAGACTGGCTTGAATCTGTGATCCTCCTGTCTGGCCTCCCAAGTACTGGAATTACAGGTATGTGCCACCACACCCAGCTTAATAAAGTACTTTTTATGAGTTCTGTTTAAGCTATGGATTCCTTCAAGTGTTTTAGAATTAACTTCATATGAAAAATGTAAAGAGAGCCACATTTAATTCTCTGACCATCCTGCAGTCACCGTGTTCCTTGTCTCTATTATGCCCCGAGCCCTAAGAGACCTACAGGTGAAGTTTTATGTTTCCGAGATAAGGCTCTTTGGTCACATCCAAGATAGGTAAATGTTGTGAGTCCCTGCCCTCATATATCCTTAGGGATTACTCATGAATTTGTTTTTCTATACAACTACGATAACTGCCTGGGTTAATGACTTCCACGGAGGACCAGTGAGTACTGTGACCCCGGGGACCTGTCTGCTGCTCACCTGCCCCAGCCAGGAAATTCACAAGATACACGTGGAGGCGGAGGTGCCGCCCGGGGAGGTGGCTTCTCAGGAAGGGGCAGCTGTGGATGCTCTGCGAAAGGCCTCGGAAAGGATACGGTTAAATGCCTGGCTTATTTAACGTCCCCGTCCTCCGTCCTCCGTCCTCATCCTGGCGCTGACCGACTCTGGCTGATTTTGTAATTGTGAGGAAGCCCCGTTGAAAACATGTCTCCTGTGGCTGGGGTAGTGCAGGGGAGGGCGGGCCCGGCCGTGGTGTGCTGGGGTGTGGGCCGGCTGCCACCCTCACGAAGCGCACGTAGCCCTGTCACTCAGCCGTCACCCAGCGGGCGCAGGGCCAGGCCTCCGCGGGAAGGGCGGCTTTCCCAAACCCAGCAGCCTGCGCTCATGTCCGCGTGCGGGGCTGTTTACTCTGCCTAATTGCTGGCTCTGGCTGAGCCCTCCGAGGAGAGGCATGAACCGCAACTGAGAAAGGAATTGATACTGCTCTCTCAAGTTCCCGCTCCCTCAGAGGGTGGTGGCTTCTTGGGGGGGAGGGTGATCCACTCAGAAGTTCATGCATGAAGTGCAGGACCCCCGGAATGCAAGTTTGTTTTTGGTACTGGGGATTTTTTTTTCTTTTTTTGTGGTACTGGGGATTGAACCCAGGGGCATTCTACCTCTGAGCTACACCCCCAGCCCGATTTTATTCTTTTATTTTGAAACAGGGTCTCACTAAGTTGCAGAGGGCCTCACTAAGTAACCGAGGCTGGCCCGGAACCTGTGCTCCTCCTATTTCAGCCACCCAAGTACTGGGATTACAAGCGTGCACCACCACGCTCAGCTGGTACTGGCGAGTTTTCAAAACCAGGGCCATTCTACCTCTGAGCTATACTCCCAACCCTTTTTATTTATTTATTTTTTAATTTTTGAAGCAGGGTCTCCCTAAATGACTGAGAGTCTTACTAAGTTGCTGAAGCTGGCCTTGAACCTTTGATCCTCCTGTCTCAGCCTCCCATGTACTGGGATTACAGGTGTGTGCCACCACACCCAGATGGAACAGAATCTTGACCTACTACAGTCAGACTTTACAGTCCCATGAACCCTCTGCAGTTTTGTGCACTGTGTGTGTGTGTGCCCATGTGTGTATTTCCTGTGGGTGGGGTGGGAGCCCATCTCTAATGTAGAATCTCAGGGGGCTACGATACCTGCTGGATCTGTGTCACTGACTCAGGACAACTAAAATTGAAGGCCCCAGAGTCTGGAAAGTTATCAATGCTTGTTTGTAGGATCCCGAAGCTAGGGCCAAGTTCGTCTGAGAACAGGTTTTATTTATTTTTATTTATCTTTATGTGGTACTAGGGATTGAACCCAGGGGCATTCTACCTCCAAGCTATACCCCCAGACCTATTTTTTATTCTTTATTTTGAAACAGGGTCTTACTAAGTTGCAGAGGGCTTCACTAAGTAGCTGAGGCTGGCCACGAACCTGGATCCTCCAGTCTCAGCCTCCCAAAGACTGGGATTTCAAGTGTGCGCCACCACGCCTGCCTCCCAGCCCGATTTTTAAAAAATTTTTATTTTGAAACAGGGTCTTGATGAGAGTCTCACTACTTGCTGAGGCTGTCCTTGATCCTCCTGTCTCAGCCTCCCATGAGGACAGGTTTAAAAGCAAAGATGGTTAATTCTTTGCCTTTCACTCTTGCCTGACCAGGAAGGGCAGGCAGACCCTCCTCACCAAAACACCTAAGAGTTGATTATAACTGCTTTTCATTTGCAGAAGTACTGAAGTTCCTACATTATTACACAATTGAGGTATAAGGGCATGAGGATCACTGTTCCATGTTGGAAGCTGAGGTTAATATGTAGGCAGCATTCTGGGTATATAGGGTCAGGGAATGGACTTATTATTATTATAATTATTATTTTGTGATAGGGGGGATTGAACCCAGCTACATCCCCAGCCCTTTTTATCTTTTATTTTGAGACAGGGTCTCACTGAGTTGCTGAGTCTGGCCTTGAACTTGCGATCCTCCTGTCCCAGCCTCCCAAGTACTGGGATTACAGACGTGTGCCACTGTGCCCAGTGGGAATTATTTTTAGCATGGATTTAGGGCAAATGAGGAAGGCAGAAGTAGTTTTCATTGTGGAAATAGAATAGTAGAAATATTTTCTTGAATAATTTGCGGTTCACTGAAAGGACTACTAACTTAATAGATATTTGACTGTCTGGCATTCTGAATCTTTCGGTTTGTCTGTCCAGGTGCTGACATTTTAGGAAGGGGAATATGGTGGCTGGATGAAGCTCACGGTATTGCCCAACCCAGAAGCAGATTTTCTATTCCCCCCTATTTTGTTTCATCAATCTCTAACGAGAGGCATGAAAAGGAAGGAAACACCTAGGCTTGATCTTAACCAACAACGTAGAGAACAAGCAAGATGCCGAGATAACTAATGGCAGTTTGAACAGTTTCCTATCTTTTTCTGTAAAATGCTTACATTATCTATAGCTCACTTCTCTATCCCAGCCAAGGAGGAGTTATAACGCATGTACACAAATTCTGAAGCACCTTTAATGCTTGTAAGTGAGTGTGTTTCATCATCACATTGAGATCTTGCTTTTTTGTTCAATTTCACATAATTGATAGGACTAACTGGCAGCAAGTATGAACTTTGCTTCATTTATTTATTTTTTGTGGTACCGGGGATTGAACCCAGGGGCATTCTACCTCTCAGCTACACCCCCAGCCCTGTTTTATTCTTTTATTTTGAAACAGGGTCTCACTAAGTTGCGGAGGGCCTCACTAAGTAGCTGAGGCTGACCACGAACCTGAGATCCTCCCGTCCCAAGTACTGGGATTACAAGTGTGCACCACCATACCCGGTTTATTTTTATTTTTGTTTTGGTACTGGGGATTGAACCTAGAGGCATTCTACCTCTGAGCTACAGCCACAGCCCTATTTTATTTTTTATTTTGAAACAGGGTCTTTCCGGGCATGGTGGTGCATGCTTGTAATCCCAGTACTTGGGAGGCTGAGACCAGAGGATCCAGGTTCGGGGCCAGCCTCAGCTACTTAGTGAGGCCCTCTGCAATTTAGTGAAACCCTGTTTCAAAAATAAAAAGAATAAAAAAATAGGGCTGGGGTGTAGCTTGGAGGTAGAATGTGGCTGGGTTCAATCCCCAGTACTGCAAAAAAAATTTTTTTTAATTAAAAATAAAAAAAAAATGAAACAGGGTCTCTCTACGTTGATCAAAGTCTCATTACTTGCTGAGGTGTCCTTGAACCTGCGATCCTCCTGTCTCAGCCTCCTGAGTATTGGGATTACAGGTGTGCACCACTATACCTGGCTTATTTTTTTATTTTTATTTTTATTTTTTATTTTTTTGCGGTACCGGGGATTGAACCCAGGGGCGTTCTACCTCCGCGCTACACCCCCAGCCCTATTTTTTATACTTTATTTTGAAACCAGGTCTCACGAAGTTGCGGAGGGCCTCACTAAGGAGAGAGAGAGAGAGAGAGAGAGAGAGAGAGAGAGAGAGACAGGGAGAGAGACAGCGAGAGAGCTGAGGCTGGCCACGAACCCGGATCCTCCGGTCTCCGCCTCCCAAAGTATTGGGATTACAAGCCTGTGCCACCACGCCTGGCCTATACTTTATTTTGAAACCCGGTCTCACGAAGTTGCAGAGGGCCTCACTAAATAGAGAG
>PVJS01060679.1:0-11182 GCA_004027185.1 Glis glis | reverse complement strand
TGAACCCAGGGGTGTTCTACCTCCGTGCTATACCCCCGGCCCTATTTTTTTATACTTTAATTTTGAAACCGGGTCTCACGAAGTTGCGGAGGGCCTCACTGGGTAGAGAGAGAGAGAGAGAGAGAGAGAGCTGAGGCTGGCCGCGAACCTGGATCCTCCGGTCTCCGCCTCCCAAAGTACTGGGATTACAAGCATGCACCACCACACCCGGCTACATTCTCTATTTTCTTGTCTCCAGAGCTCCGATGAGTTCCTGGAAATGATGCAGTAGAGTTCAACTTACACACACACATATATGCACACACACACGCACACACACACACACACGCACGCACACACGACGCCAGCTCCATGAGGGCAGGGCCTTGTCTTGCAGGCACCTGGAACACAAGCGTGCTTGGTAACTAGGTATGGAATAGTTATGGGAACCCAGCCCGGTGGCGCTCAGAGCCTTCAGATACGCCTTCACCAAGGAAGCAGCTTTCAGGAAGCAGTGGAAAGTTTAAATGTCTATGGAATCGCTCTTATCTGCTAAGGGTAAGATCTTATTTGTGGGACAAAGTCCCTCCAAAGACTGCGTCAAGGCCGTTCATCTGGTCCCCCTTTACTGGCGCAATAGAACCAGTTGCCGAGCCCAGTTCCTAGCTGTGCCTTGTGCACGGTGCTGGGCGTGCAGAGATGAGGAGAAGAAGGCTGTATTAACTCTGGTTCTTCTCAGACTGGCTTCAAGGAGAATCCATGGGCTTACGTGGTCGAAAGGTCTGGGGGAAGCTGGGCGTGGTGGCGCACACCTGTAATCCCAGTATTTGGGAGGCTGAGACAGGGGGATTGCAGGTTTGAGGCCAGCCTCAGCAACCCAGTGAGACCCTCAGCAACTTAGCGAGACCCTGTTTCAAAATAAAAAATAAAATAGGGCTGGGGGTGTGACTTGGAGGTAGAATGGCCCTGGGTTCAACACCTAGTAACACACACAAACACACACACACACACACACACACACACACGCATACACACTCTAGGGGACAGTCTCCCCAACTCCAAAATTATTTTAAAAATTATTAATCTTAAAAATTATTTTAAAAATGGCATCATTTATATATAGTGAAATGCACAGATCATAAGTGTATGGTTCAATCAATTAATTTCTTTCATACTGGGAAATGAACCCAGGGGGTTCTACCTCTGAGCTACACTCTCACACTCATTTTATTTTTTATTTTTATTTATTTTTTGCAGTACTGGGGTTGAACCCAGGGGGCATTCTACCTCCAAGCTGAACCCCCAGCCCTATTTTTTTTAATTCTTTTTATTTTGAAACCGGGTCTCACTAAGTTGTGGAGGGCCTCAGTAAGTAGCTGAGGCTGGCTGCGAACCTGGATCCTCCGGTCTCAGCCTCCCAAGACCCTTTACAATTCTTGACAATAGGGATTGGTCTCTGCATTCCCTCCTTGCGGTACCTGTGACAACTCCGGTTCAGTACTCATCTTTAAGTGCTCGCCCGCCTTGCTCGGCTCCACGCCCTCTTGTTTGCAGCTGTATTCCAGGGCCAAGCGGTGTCTGAAACAAAGAGAATTTCAATGAATATGTGTAGGATGAAGGACTAGATGAATGAAAGGATGATTGCCGGTCACCGTGATCCCTCCATCTCTCTCTCTCAGGAAGATAATTTCTGGAGAGATGGCCTGGCTCTCCATCCCAGCCTTCTGGAGCCCAGTCCTGGGGAGCCAGCTGTTTTGGGCCAGGCCGGCGCTGGTCTTCCTCACCACTGGCCCCTGTGATTCTCCTACATGACTGCTGCTGAGAGCACTTTGGGGGAGCCAGCTCCCACTTTTTTTGGATCTGCCTGCTGTTTGCTTGTGATGGTCAAGAATGGCCCTGTTTTTTTTTTTTTTTTTTTTTTTTTGCGGTACTGGGGATTGAGCCCAGGGGCATCTACCTCCGAGCTACACTCCCAGCCCTATTTTTTATTCTTTATTTTGAAACAGGGTCTCACTAAGTTGCGGAGGGTCTCACTAAGTAGCTGAGGTTGGCCGCGAACCCGGATCCTCCTGTCTCAGCTTCCCAAGTACTGGGATGACAAGCGTGCCCACCATGCCCAGCTGGCCCTGCCCTTTTTACAGGAGAGGAGACAGAGGCTCAGGGAGGTAGAGGCTCCACACCACAGCCCTGGGGCAGGTGGCTCACCATGCAGTCCCAGACAGGTCCGGATGCTGTGGCTTCGGTCCTCTGGATGTCAGGAGGGTGGGACATGGACGTATCTCAGGGCCAGTCCTCTGCGGTTCATCTGGTGCTCCGCCCAGCACTGGTTTTAGGTGGCGTATCCTGCTGGGTGGTCCTGGGGGACCCGGACCCGAGCAGCTGTCCCTGAAGAGCTCAGGGCTGCAGGAGGGGGATCGGCTTCCAGGGCTCTCGCTGCTGTCTCCGATCCTGCTCTCTACCTTGGTCTTCCAGCTCAGTCTCCCCCGGCGCCCCAGGGTGGGAAGCTCTGGAAATTTCTGTGTTCTAGTTTCACACTGTTATTACAGCACACGCTTTAGGCCTTGCTGCCTTCGGGATGCTCCTGTTTATTTTCAAGATCTTCCTTTTGAAGTTAGAAAAAAATTAAAAAAGGAACTTTATCAATTTCTCCTTCCATCTCTGCAGACACAATTTTAATTCTCTTCCACATCAGATTTACTGGGAAAGTGCTTTATATAAGGAAGATAGAGAAGGCAAAAAAAAGGACAAAGACATTCATGTTTCAGAATATTATGTGTGACATTTAGAAATTCTGGTTTGTGATCCCAGTACTTGGGAGGCTGAGACAGGAGGATCGCAGGTTTGAAGCCAACCTCAGGTACTTAGTGAGGCCCTCTGCAACTTAGTGAGATCCTAAATAAAGATTTCAAAATAAAGAATAAAAAATAGAGCTGGGGGTGCAGCTCAGAGATAGAATGCCTCTGGGTTCAATCCCCAGTACCACACACACACACACACACACACACACACACACACACACACACAACACACACAAGGAAATTCTGGAATAGGGGTTGGGGATGTAGCTCAGTGGTAGGATGCCTGCCTAGTGTGCACACAGCCCTGGATTCAATCCCTAGTACCATGATGATGATGATGATGAGGAGGAGGAGGAGGAGGAGGAGGAGGCGGAGGAGCTGCTGCTGCTTTTGGAGCCAGGCATGGTGGTGGCGCAGGCTTGTATCCCAGTACTTGGGAGGCTGAGACAGGGGGATTGCAGGTTCAAGGCCAATTTAGCAAGACCCCCTGTTTCAAAATAAAAAATAAAAAGGGCTGGGGGTGTAGCTCAGAGGTAGAAAGCCCCTTGGTTCAATCCCCAGGAACCCTTCCCCCACCAAAAAAGAAACTGTGGAATAGGTTGGGGCAGAATTTGGGATCCTAGGCTGAGGCTTTTCTTAGCACTCAATTCACATTCCTGGCCAATTCAATGGATGGTTATTAAGCACCCACTGTGTGCCAAATGCTTTGTTGACTCAGGGACCCCTACTGCTTAACAGATGTGCTTTCTTCTCAGTGTGGACTGGAATACATAATGTTTTGGGGGAAAGAAAGCGGCTGTAGCGGTGGTAGTAGTAGCATGTGTATTCATGGACCTATTCATGTATTTATCTTTTTTTTTTTTTTGGTACTAGGGATTGAACCCAGGGGCATTCTACCTTTGAGCTACACCCTCAGCCCTGTTTTGTTTTTATTTTGAAACAGGGTTTCACTAGGTTGCTGAGAGTCTCTCTAAATTGCTGAGGCTGGCCTCGAACCTGCAACCCTCCAGTCTCAGCCTCCCAAGTACTGGGATTACAGGAGTGCCCCACCACGCCTGCCCGGCTAATTTCAAGAGTCTTGGACAAACTCGGTTTAAGTTTTAATCTCAGCCTCCAGCTCAGGTTTCTGTTGTTGATTCAGAAATTCCAAGTCTAGGTGCAAACTGGGTCTCTGTTCACTGTGGGGACCTGGGGATGACAGAGGTTTCCAGCCCAACCCATCCACTGAAATTGGCTCCTGATGGAAAAAAATCTAGAAAATTCTCTAAGACCTCAGATGTGGGTAGCAGTTCCGTTGCCCACCAGGGTGCAGGCCACGCAGTGTTTGCTGGCAGACCTTGATTTCAGCTCATTCTGTGCTTCAAGGGGCTGGTCCTTCTCCTCCTTCCTCCCCTACTCCAGCCCCAGGGAGGACCTCTCCTGCAGCAAGGGAGGACAACAGGCTGTTAGGAGGTGTAGGGAGTGGGTGGGGGAAAACTGTGGGGGAGCCCCCTTTCATTGTGTAGGGGTTCACATGCCTTTCTCTCAAAGGTGCGAGATGCCCCACAGCCAGAGCCCCATGGTCCCAGCTCCAAGGAGGAGAGGAGAGAACATTCCTGTGGTTGCCAGGGTGTTTTGTTACAGAGGGGAGGTCTCTTTAGCAACCCGGGCCACTAGCCCAGCATGCAGGCGGCTGGTGGGCAGGACTCTACTAATTGCTGCGATCTGGCATTCATATTCTGAGTAGGGCGTATTGTACCAAGCCCAGGGGTGAGAGCCCTTCTCAGCCAGCCTCCTTTGCCGGCTGTCAGCTGCCGCGTTGATCACAAGTCAAGAGTCCTGTCATTCTTGCGGGTGGGGACAGCAGCGGGGCCTCTTTTTCTCTGCCGGGCAGCTTTCCGTCTGCGCTCATTGCCAGCGATGGAGTCCTCTGGCCAAACTCTAGCCAGAGCGAAGGAGACCCGAGTATTTTTCTCCACTCTGCCATTCCCTTCTTTCATCTCATCCTTGGACAAGTTGCTTCTTTTCGGTGCCTCAGTTTACCCATTAGTAAACTAAGAGACTCGTCTTCCGTATATGAATGTTTCTTGCATTTCCAACACCGGGTGTTCCTGGCACAGGGGTCCTCACCCTCGGTCCTGTTGGCATTCGAGGCAGGAGGTGCTCTGCCGAGGGGCGTCCTGCACATCCTAGGGAGCTCAGGAGCGTCCCCCCTCAACCTACGAAATGCCAGGAGCACCTGCCTCACCAGTGTGCACCCAGGAAAAATAATGACAAACCCCCTGGGGAGCAAAATGGCCCTGGTTGGCTATTACCGTACCAGGGTATGGGCTGAAGGCTTTGAAGGTTGTGGGAACCATTTCCCCGAATGTTACTCTGGAGGGTAAATTATCACCATTAGTGCTGGGATTACAGGTGTGCGCCACCACACCTGGTTCCCTATTGCCTTTTTTTGTTTTGTGCATGTGTGGTACTGGGGATTGAACTCAGAGGTATTCTACCTCTAAGCTCTACCCCCAGCCCTATTTTTCTATTATTTTATTTTATTTTTTTTTTTGTGGTACTAGGGATTGAACCCAGGGGCATTCTACCTCTGAGCTACACTCCCAGTCCTATTTTATTTTTTATTTTGAAGCAGAGTCTCACTAAGTAGCTGACAGCCTCACTAAGTTGCTGAGGCTGGCGGTGAACCTGCGATCCTCCTGTCTCAGCTTCCCAAATACTTGGATTACAAGCATGCACCATCAATGCCTGGCTTTTTCTTTCTTTTTTTTTTTTGGCGTTACTGGGGATTGAACCCAGGGGCATTCTATCTCCGAGCTACACCCCCAGCCCTGTTTTTTATTCTTTATTTTCAAACAGGGTCTCACTAAGTTGCGGAGGCCTAGGTTGCTGAGGCTGTCCTTGAACCTGCGATCCTCCTGTCTCACCCTCCCAAGTACTGAGATTACAGGTGTGCGTCACAGCGCCCGGCTCCCCTGTGGTCTTTTGAACCCCTCCACAGAATCTGCTCAAGAGAACAGAAAACAGCCTCCACCCGTGGAGTGGCCCATTCTCACTCCTCCACTCAGCCGCATATTAGGCCATGTCCCTGGAATGCCGTCCCTGGGTCCCTGGGGGCGCAGGCACTCCTGGCGCCCACCTGCTCCCAGCCTCCCCTCCGCAGCCATCCTTCCCGGCTTCTCCTCTCCCTCTTGACTCTGAATATTGGACCCTTGGCCCTCTTCTCTCCCCTACCGACTTAGAGCCCCTAAAAGACCATATTCAGCCCCAAGTCTTGGAAATACTATCTTTATTCTGGATGAATCCTAAATTTATATGTCTGGCGTTGATTCTCTTTTGATCTCGAGGCTCGCTGATCTAACTTTCCGTTCAACGACACCACTTAGAGATCCAATGTCCCACTGGTCATCCCACAGCTTCCCCAGGCTACGCCTGCTTTGTCTTCCTCCCCTCCTCCTCGCCCTACTGAGCCCTTTAAAATCTCAGGAGCCATCCTTTGATTCTTTCTCCCAGCCCTGCTTCTGGTCAGTCGCATCAGTCCGTCAGCCGGACATGTTGGTTCTCCCTTCAAAACCGATCGGAATCCAGCTTCTCACCCCTCTCCTCCCTCCCCTCATCTAGGCCGGCATCAGGGCCTGCGTGGAGGCCCCTGGCAGTCTCCAGACTGGGCCCCCTGCTGGCACGCTGTCTCTTACAAGTTATTCTCCCCCCTGCAGCTGGAAGGGACTTTTTGAAAACCCAGCCAAGCTGGGGGCATGGTGGCACACGCCTGTGATTCCAGTACTTGGGAGGCTGAGACAGGAGGATCACAGGTTTAAGACCAGTCTCAGCAATTTAGCAAGACTCTCAGTAACCTAGCGAGACCTTGTTTCAAAATAAAAATAAAAAATAGGGCTAGGGATGTAGCTCAGAGGTAGAATACCCCTGGGTTCAATTCCCAGTACAAAAAAAAAGAAAGAAGAAAGAAAGGAAGGAAGGAAGGAAGGAAGGAAGGAAGGAAGGAAGGAAAGAAAGAAAGAAAGAAAGAAAGAAAGAAAGAAAACCCAGCCATCTTCTTGTTTAAAATCCTTCAGTGGCAGGGCGTGGTGGCACACGCTTGTAATCCCAGTACTTGGGAGGCTGAGACCTGAGGATCCGGTTTGCGGCCAGCCTCAGCTACTTAGTGAGACCCTCCGCAACTTATTGAGACCTTGTTTCAAAATAAAGAATAAAAAATAGGGCTGGGGGTGTAGCTTGGAGGTAGAATGCTCCTGGGTTCAATCCCCAGTAACACACACACACACACACACACACACACACACACACACAATCCTTCAGTGGTTTCTCATTGTTCTTAGAAAAAGAACGTAGACTTCTTGCTAAATATTTGGCTACCCTACCTGCCTACCCGTACAGTCTTTCCTGCTATCACTGGCGGCTAGGCCAGCGCACCACCCTGGGCTCTTTCGTAGAACAGGCTTCTGCTCTTTGCGCTTCCCTTCGCCTTGTCTCAGCTGCCTGTTCCCCATTCCTCCTGCCTCAGCTCAGAAGCTACCTCCCCTCGGAGCCTTTCCTGGTGGGTGACTTCCTGTAGTCTCTGGTTGTTTCTTTGATCTCTGTTACAGATCTGTCTTGTGGATTGCAGCCACAGACCTAGAGTCAGCCCCTCCTCCAAGGGGTCTGGCTCCTTCCACGGGGAAGGCATCTAGACACCATAATCTACACACCAGGGTGCTCAGGGCTACGGGGCCCATCATTGTTCCCACGTCTTCTCAGAGGACAGAATTAGGAACTATGCATTTAAAAATGTATAAAATAAGTCATGATTTCATACTTTGAATTCAGAATAACGGGGTTTGACTTCTCCTCATTCTGTTTACACGGTCTTCTTTTTTGTTTTTTTTTTTGCGGTACCGGGGATTGAACGCAGGGGCATTCTACCTCCGCGCTATGCCCCCGGCCCTATTTTTTATACTTTATTTTGAAACCGGGTCTCACGAGGTTGCGGAGGGCCTCACTAAGTAAAGAGAGAGATACAGGGAGAGAGAGAGAGAGAGAGTGAGCTGAGGCTGGCCGCGAACCCGGATCCTCCAGTCTCCGCCTCCCAAAGTACTGGGATTACAAGCGTGCGCCACCATGCCCAACTTTACACGGTCTTCTTTTCCCGTCCCCTAATTCCCATATCTCATCAACAAATGCACAATTCTTCCATCTCTTTGCTCCAGCACACACACAGTAGTCTCAGAATAACAATGCCAACATCGCTGCAGCAGTGTCTTTGCTGAAACAGTTAAGGTTGACCCCCCCTTTAGTCCTTAGAATAACGTCAGACAAGATGCCAGATATAAGCCGGGTGTACACGCCTGTAATCCCAGTACTTGGGAGGCTGAGATAGGAGGATCACAGGTTCATGGCCAGCCTCAGCTACTTAGTGAGGCCCCCACAACTTACTGAGACCCTGTTTCAAAATAAAGAATAAAAAATAGGGCTGGGTGTGTAGCTTGGAGGTAGAGTGCCCCTGGGTTCAATCTCCAGTTCTACACACACAAGAAAAGATGCCAGACATTACTTGGAATTCTTCCTCTCTAGCAGGTCCTGCACCAGCTGGACCTTTTGTCTCACTTTCTTTTCATTTCTTAAGCATTGCCTTTTGAAAGCATTTAACTTTGTTCATAATTGTGTAAAATATTTGTACAGGTCTGGTGGTAGAAAGAATAATTCCGTTTTGTTGATATCACAACGGGATAGAGGTGCTACTGGAACCTGGTGGGTTGAGGCCAGAGATACTACTGAACTCCTATAGTACACAGGACCTCTTTTTCTTCATCTTTTCTTGGCTATAACTTCCTCACTCTATTCTTACCTTCTATGGTAGCTTCACTGTGGCTGAGCCTTTCACCAGCCACAGTGATGAACTGTGACTCATCCAAGCCAAACACGCCCCCACCCTTGTGCTAGACACTGGCTTTCCCAGCCTTCCTTGCAGCCAGGGCTTGCCGTGCAACTCAGTTCTGGCTGGGGAGATATAAGAGGAAATGTGTTGGGGGTTTATGGGAAAGGTATTGTTCCCTGGGTGGAACATTCTGGAGTGGAGAGCTGGTGGGTGTCCACCCGGGGAGACTCCCTGCTTGAGGCATCCATGTGAGGATGTGATGTGCAGGGGTGTGGCAGCCACCTTGTAACCAAGAGGTAGGTTAGGAGAATTGCAGAGATACTTGGCTTGGCGAGACACTGTATGAACCCTGAAACCAGTCACCTCCGAACTTCTTGATAAATAAACCACAAATGTTCTTAGAGTTTAGACCATACTGGATACACTCAGGCAGTGGACATAACCTTTCTTTGTCATACTCTTATGTCAGGATAGAATAAATATTTACTGCATAAAGTTGTTGTGGAGGTTTAATGAGGTGATGTATGTAAAGCATTTGCCCAAGTGCCTGACAAATTATAAATATTAAATGAGGCATTATAGATGTTTTGGTTACTATCCCTCTAAGCTGAATTAATCAGGGGTGATATTATAGCTCTTACGGTAAATTTCTTCTATTGATTGATTTCTCACTCAATTACCCAACCAATGTGTAGTAGAGCCTGCCATGCTACGATACTGGAAATGACAGGAAAAAAATTTATTTTTTGGCGGTACCGGGGATTGACCCCCAGGCGCATTCTACCTCCGAGCTACACCCCCAGCCCTATTTTCTATTCTTTATTTTGAAACAGGGTCTCACTAAGTTGCGGAGGCCTCACTAAGTAGCTGAGGCTGGCCATGAACCTGCGATCCTCCTGTCTCAGCCTCCTAAGTACTGGGATTACAAGTGTGCGCCACCACGCCCGGCCTGGAAATTATTTTAAAAGAACACAGTTAGAGGGAAACAATACCCTAGAAGTTTTCTACTGGGTTCCATTGAAATTTCCTCTTAAGAGATTTGTAAACTTCAGTTTTCTGCATTCTGTCTTTATATTTGTCTTGTCCACTTGCCATGTTTTCTTAAAACTAGCTTACTCTTTTTTGGTCAAATAGACTCATTGCAAAAAGAAACTTTATGTCACTGTGCTAAGTGAAAAACATGTATCACTTGACTTAAAAATAAAATAGCCAAAATAAGCTAGGTGTGGTGATGTTTACCTGTAATCCCAGTACTTGGGAGGCTGAGACAGGAGGATCACAGGTTTGAGGCTAGCTTCAGCAACTTAGTGAGGCCCTCAGCAACTTAGTGAGACTCTGTTTCAAAAAAAAAAAAATAGGGCTGGGGGTGGAGCTCAGAGGTAGAATCCTGGGTTCAATCCCCAGTACTGTAAAAAAAAAAATAAAGCCAAAATATAAATGCCACCAAAGATGACCTAATGTCATTAAATTAAGACAAGATATTGATTGTGTACCACTCAAAATCATCTTGCACATCAGAAGACACCCTACACCCCACTTAGCAAACTCTGGAGAGAATAATGATAATACTATGTGAAAAAAATTAAAGTTGACGCCGGGCGTGGTGGCGCACGCTTGTAATCCCAGTACTTTGGGAGGCGGAGACCGGAAGATCCGGGTTTGCGGCCAGCCTCAGCTCTCTCTCTCTACCTAGTGAGGCCCTCCGCAACTTCATGAGACCCGGTTTCAAAATAAAGTATAAAAAAAAAATTAAAGTTGAAAAACCTCCTAAGATTCATAAGTGCTACGGTGGGTCTTGACAGGGAAGTTAGACATAAATAATATGATTATTATACCTAATTATTCCTCGATAGTTCATCATACGTAGTGGAAAATTAATATGAAATGTAGCGTGGGTTTCTGGTTAACAATTTTCCCCCTTCTTGTTAAGTTCACAAAACATTTCTCTATCATAATCCTCAAGATATTTCACTGTGAATGGCAGAATCCAATAATACCTTTCCAAAGTAATTTTCTCTGCCATTGGTATTCTTATTTACTTAACTTTTGTAGGTTGTGGGCTTTCTGAAAAATAAATGTTACAGAACCAACCTGTTTAGGCCCAAAGTTATCAACTGCTTTCTTTTTCTTGTTCTGGAACATTCTTCGTGCTGCAGCTTCCTGCAAAATTTAGCACAAGACTCCAGCACTTTTCAAACCGTTGACAAAAAGATCACCCTCCCACCCCTGCCCAGCCGCACATAGGATTTCAAGAATATATGTATAATAAGTTGCCCTGGAATAAACCTGGGCCTGAATCACTCAGGCTTCTGGAAATGCATCATCTCTGGATTATTTTGTGATTGTCAGTTGAAGCCGTGGTGGGCTTCTGGAAAAGCGTGGTTGGTTCTGGAAAGAATCAACAGCCGCACTGCCAGTCGTCCTGGAAAGAGGATGTGGAGCCGAGGCCAGGACAAAGAGCAGCGCTGGGGACAGGCAAGACTTAAGGGTCCATGTAGGCCGGGCGTGGTGGCGCACGCTTGTAATCCCAGTACTTTGGGAGGCGGAGACC
>PVJS01060678.1:0-11187 GCA_004027185.1 Glis glis | reverse complement strand
AAAAAAAAAAAAAAAAAAAGAAGTCAAACTTACAGAAGCAGAAAATCAAAGGAAGGTTACTAAGAACTGGTGGGCTTAGGGAGATATTAGTCAAAGGGTACAAAGCTTTAGACAGGGGAAATAAGTTTAAGAGAGCTATGGTACAACATGGTGACTATAGGTAATAACAATGTATTGTACATTTGAAAAATCACTGAGAGGTGGGAATTGGGGGAGGGCTAATTGACCGATGTATGCATGTATACATCCACCACCCTGAAACCCATCAAGCTGTATGATTACAATGCACCAATATAAAAAAATGCACAATTGATGGATCTTAATTAAACCTCAACTAAAATTTTAAAAAATCACTGAGCGAAGGCTTTAAGTGTTCTCATCACAAAACAATAGGTGTATCATTTATATTAATTGATCGATTTAGTCATTCCACAATGTATACATATTTCAAAACATCATGTTGTACACCACAAATATACACCCTTTTTATTTGTCAATTTAAAAACTAATTAAAAATGTTTTACTGTGGCAGTATTTGAAGACCACTTAAGGTAGTCAAGGAAGGCTTCTCTGAATTGGTGGCAATTGGGCTGAACTAAAAAGACAGGAAGATGAAGCCTGTGAGAAGAGAGGATTTGACAATTACATATGATCAAGGTCCAAGGGCCCCAGCAAAGTCTGGGTTCACAGCAGCCAGAGAAAGGCAGGAGCAACAATGGGTTAAAGACTCCAAGGCCACAGGATCAGAGCAAGGGAGGTGCTCAGGGAGGCCTTAACACAAACCCACAGACTCAAAATAAATGCAGGCTTTGGTCTGGACTGTTCACTTGTAAAGTTGTTTCCAATTCTAGAAGACTGTGGAAGGAAAATAAACCTAGAAGAATCATTAAAGGATTTAGAAGACACTATACTGACTGTTGGTCCATAAAATACTTAATGATTCCTTAGAGAATGTATTCTTTTTTCTATTTTTTAAATTTGTGCCTTGCAATTATATATCATGATGAAGTTCAGAGTGATAGAGACATACATGCACACAGCATTTGCTAAGCTTCCCCCCAACTACACCGCTCCCTCCCCAAACCCATGCACAATACTGAGACTGGCATTGAAAATATATGTATATTTGGTACTGGGAATTGAACCCAGGGGCATTCTACCTCTGAGCTACATCCTCAGCCTTGCTTGCTTGTTTGTTTGTTTGTAGTAATAGGGATTGAACCCAGAGGAATTCTACCACCAAGCTACATCCCCAGGCCTATTTTATTTTTCATTTTGAAACAGGGTCTTGATAAGTTGTGGAGGCTGTCTTTAAACCTGCAATCCTCCTGTCTCAGCCTCCAAAGTACTAGGTTTACAGGTGTGCACCACTATGCCCAGCTGGCATTGATAATTTTGTGTACGTACATCGTGTCCATTGAAGTGTTTCCTTCATTGAATCTCCCTCCCCCTATCTGCATCCCTCCCTTGGGATCACTCCACCAGGGTTTCTCCTCCTTTATCTAGAGCCTCTTTTGTATCTCAGTTTCTCCCTAGCTTCTACATATGAGGGAAACATCTGACCTTTCATTTTTTGTGTGTGACTGACTAATCTCACTTAGCATAATATTTTTAATTGCATCCATTTTTCTGCAAATGACATAATTTTGTTCTTCTTTACAGCTGAATAGAATTCCATTATGTGTATATCCCATAATTTTGTAATCCATTCATCGACTGATGGATACCTAGACTGGTTCCGTGATTTAGCTATTGTGAATTGTGATGCTATAAACATACATGTGCATGTGTTACTGTAGTAGTCTGGTTTCAGTTCCTTTGGGAAGATACCCAGGAGTGGTAGAGCTTGGTCATATGGTAGTTCCATTCCCAGTCTTCTGAGGAACCTCGACACTGATCTCCCAAGTGGCTGCACTAGTTTGCAATCACACCAACAATGTACCAGAGTTCCTATTTCCCCACATTCTCGCCAGCATTTATTATTGTTTGTATTTTTGATGTTTGCCATTCTAACTGGGGTTAGGTGAAATCTCAGTGTGGTTTTGATTTGCATCTCTCTGATTCCTAATGATGTTGAATACTTTTTCATATATTTATTGGCCATTTTTATTTCTTCTTTTGTGAAGTGTCTGTTTCACTTGCCCATTTTTTTGGACTGGGTTGTTTGGTGAGGGGGAGTTTGCTTTTTTAGTAGTAAGTTTCTTAGGTTCTTTGTATATTCTGGATATTAGTCCTCTATCAGAGGAGTAGCTGGCAAAGATCTTCTCCCATTCTGTAGGTTCACTATTAAGGTTCTTGATGGTTTCCTTTGTTGCAGAGTTTTATCACCCCTGCTGATATGATGGCAGTGGGCGAGCACTGGGTGGCACCTCCTCCAGCTCTAAGACTTTAATGTCCAAGGACCTGCCTACCGCCAAGTTAATAGGGTACAGGCTCAGCAGTATAGGTAATCATGACTATCTGTTAAGTGTTTATCACCCTGAGAGACCTCCACTGCAGTCTGTGTCCTGTGTGTCTCTAGCCTTGGGGTGGGGCAGCTCTGCCTGTCAGCTGGGATCACATTAGTGTCCAGACACCTGCTGGCTAATCAGGCCCAGGTTCAGCTGTACGAATGTTCATAATTTTACACTGTTTTATCACCCTGGGATACCACAACTAGGGTCTATTCCCCCAGGTTCTGAGAGACCTGGAGGGGCAGGGTAGACTGTTGCCTCTGCCTCCCATCCCTGGTACTACTAGGGGCTGTCAGAAAATTTGTGCTTTAGCTGGGCATGGTGGCACATGCCTGTAATCCCAGTACTTGGGAGGCTGAGACAGGAGGATCTCAGGTTCGTGGCCAGCCTCAGGTACGTAGTGAGGCTCTCCACAACTTAGTGAGACCCTGTTTCAAAATAAAGAATAAAAAATAGGGCTGGGGGGGTGTAGCTTAGAAGTAGAATGCCCCTGGGTTCTATCCCTAGCACCACAAAAAAAAAGAAAATTTGTGCTTCCAATGTGTCTGACTTTAATGCCCCAGGGTTTGCAGGGATCCTCTGCAAATTTCCAGGATCTGTGAGTTCAGTAGTTTCCAATGAGACATCCCCCCACCCCCTGCAGTCACAGGGACTCCAGCTGAAATTGTAAACTCGTGATCACCACGAGATACTGAAGCAGGGCAGAGGACCTGGGAACAGGAAGGAAAAAAGACTATCTGCATCGCCTTCTGTGAGGTGGGGGAAGTAAACAGGAAGGTGAGAGACTGGTGGGCACCAGGAAATCACCACCAGCCCACAAGATAACAATTCAAGTGAAGGATCAAAATTGTACAAAAGTCACTGGTTCCCCAAAACCCAATTCTGATCACTCATAAAAGAGCAGATGGAAAACCTCAGTAAGGCTTCAAAGCCCACCTGTCAAGAGCTTCGGTGGTCACTCTCTTTCCAGGACCCTCCCCTTGTAGGGGGGGTCTGCTTTTGTCTTCTATCTTTCCCTGATTTAAAGTAAACTTTCATATTTCTATACCCTTCATTAGTCCTTGGACTTCATTCATCAAAATCCACTGGACAAGAACCCTATAAGAGAAGACACCCCCATTTCAAAATTTAAAATAAAGGGCTGGGGGTGTGCTTTAGTGGTAGAATGCCCCTGGGTTCAATTCCCAGTACCAAAAAAAAAAGAAAAAAAGAAAGAAAGATATACATATTCGATTTTGTGTGTTCTTATGTACACACATACATAAAGGCATAACAGTGGTTACTAAAGTGGCACAGAACAGAGGCAGAATGAGAATTGAGACTATCCTATTTATTAGAATTCTGCAAGCCAGGCGTGGTGGCACACGCTTGTAATCCCAGTACTTGGGAGGCTGAGACCAGAGGATCCGGGTTCAAGGCCAGCCTCAGCTACTTAGTGAGACCCTCTGCAACTTAGTGAGACTCTGTTTCAAAAGAAAGAAAAAAATAGGGCTGGGGGTGTAGCTCGGAGGTAGAATGCCCCTGGGTTCAATCCCCAGTAACAAAAATAAATAAATAAATAAAAAATAATAAAAAGTAATTCTGCAGAATATAAGGATTTCATTCTATAAGCATTCAAAAAGTTTAGAATAACTGAAACAAAAGAAATCCTTTTCAGGACTGGGGGCATAGCTCGGTGGAAGAGCACTTGCCTAGTATGTGTGAAGTTCTGGGTTCAATCCCCAGCACAAAGGAAAGAAGGGAGGGAGGCAGGGAGGGAGGGAGGCAGGGAGGGAGGGAGGCAGGGAGGGAGGGAGGCAGGGAGGGAGGGAGGGAGGCAGGGAGGGAGGGAGGGAAGGCTTTTTCCTGGATGTCAAAGTATTTTTTGAATATCTATTTTTTCCTGTGAGGATGAAACCTCTACATATTCAACCCAAACACTTGACCAAAGGAAAGCATAAGAATCCCCATGCAGGAGAAGGCTCAGGAAGGCTGAAGCCTTTATCGAGCCTTATACTTCCTGAAGTGGTTTTCAAGCGAAAAGTCTCATCTCAGCAACTCAGAAAGACAGGAATGAAATCTTTCCTGGTGGACCTCCGTGGGTCCTCACCCTGTGATATCTCAGAGCGAGCATGGTTAGGTCACCGGATGGCTGAGAATCTGCTATAGAAGGGATTTGCACTGGAGGCCAATATTCCTATAAGAAGCAGTCCCAGTGGCCTTATCAGCCCCCATGAGCTCAGGCTCCCTGGAATATGCAGGAAGTTTCCAGGGCATTGGTTGCTATCCTTTCACCCTGCTTCTGCACCCCAGAAAGTTAGTAAAAGCAGTTCTGTCACCCCATTTCCCTTTAAAGCACTATGGTGTTCTAGAGCTAAGTGGCTTGTCCTCCTGTTCAGGCTGTGGTGAAATCTCTGTTGAAATACTATAAAAGGCATCTGAGAAGGAAGTGGGACCTACATGACACCTTTGGAAACAGGTATGGTTTGGTAGAGTGAGGGGAGAAGGGAACATTTTCCAGGCAGAGAATACTGTGCAAAAGCCCAGTCGTAAAATAATAGTGATAATAATAGTAAGAAACCTTTCATGCCCTTCAAGAAAAGGAAGTTTAGAAATGATGCCTAGTTCAGGAAGTTAACCAGAGACAAAAGCAAAGACTCTCGTCTCAAAGAGGGATTATCAGGCTCTGATGGTGGTTAACTGAACAGAAGCTGAGGAAAACATTGGTCTTGGTTACAGGCCAAATTCTGTCACTGATTTATGCCTCTTGAGTTTGAAAAACAAAGAGGAAGAAAATATCCATGAACCAACATCTCCTGTAATCATTTTGGACATTTATGTTACAAACTAATTAGCTGGTCTTAGGACTAGATGTTCATTATAATACAGTTTGTTCGAACACAGCCTTGTGATCCCTGTTGCCAAGTTATGTTCATTTTACATAAAGTTGTTTTTCAAAATAAATAGTAGAGCTGCTGATAGACAAGACAAGAGGTGGTGAGAAATGAACGCAGCACAAGCCTCCTGAACAACAAAGTTGCAGAAATGCACCATGCCGTCCCCCAGGCTGTAGAGGTGCCAGGGATTGGGTGCTATTTGTCCCCCAAGGGTCCAGGTCCCCTCAGGCTCTAGGTGACAGAATCTTGGTCACCAGGGGGCAGCGTGGGAGGTGACTGAGAAGTAAGGTGCAGTTAGTGGGAGATCCTTAGCTCAACTGAGGCCAGTGTCCCCAGAAGGGATTAGGGCAGTTTGCCTGTGACCCCATGGCAGGTCACCTGAAAGGGTTGTCACAAAACCTGGGCCTGGCCCACCAGCTCTCTGGCTTCCTGTTTGGGATGTAATCCTTCCTCTCACACATGCTTATCATCCATCAGGAGGCCTTCAACAAAGCCTGTGAAATGCTGTTTGGACTTTCAGCCTCCAAAACTAGAAGCTAAATAAACCTCTTTTCGTTATAAAGTTAGCCTGTCTCAGGTATTCTGTTGTAACAACATAAAGTTAACTAATACAGAGGGCAACCAGGAAGACAATTATATCAGATGGAAGATCAATGGATGCAGTCACAAACACTGAGCAATAATATATTTATATTAATTTTATTACTGATCATTAGAGAGTAAGAGAAACTGGTACTGCCATCATGTCTGCATAGCAGAGAGAAAACTGATGGTCAGAAATGGCATCAGCCTCACAGAAACTGTAAATCAATAAACATTTAGTGAGCCGGGCATGGTGGTGCATGCTTATAATCCCAGTGCTTGGGAGGCTGAGACAGGAGGATCACAGGTTCGTGGCCAACCTCAGCTACTTAGTGAGGCCCTCCGCAACTTAGTGAGACCCTGTTTCAAAATAAAGAATAAAAAATAGGGCTGGGGGTGTAGCTCAGAGATAGAATGCCCCTGGGTTCAATCCCTAGTACCGCAAAAAATAAAAATAAAAATAAACATTTAGGGAGTGTTCTACTCACTAAGAAAATAGGATGCCTGCTTCAAGGAACTGAAAATATTATGCACGAGTGTTTGAACTCAAAAGCCGCACAGAAGCTCAGTGGTCCTGTCACGGGAAAACACAGTAATTCCATGAAGAGTCCAGAGGAGTTCCCAGGATTGGGGAAAGGAAACTCACCTCAGGACCTTGGGGTCCTTGGCTTCCATGGCAGAAAAGAATTACAGCACACACCCGTCAGAGACAAAAACAGAGGTTTATTTAGGAAAGTGAGAATACACATCCAAGGGAGAATGCAGGCCACCTCTAGAGTGTGAGAGCAGCCTCTTAGGGCTTCACAGTTATTTTATAGGACCCCCGTGAGAGGGTGGGTAGGGTCATACAGCAGGGGTGGAGGTCTGGACTTCCTCTTAATCCTCAAGTTCCCATCATCTATAGGTGATGGCTGGGTGGCACCGGACCTTGACCTTCCTTATGGATCCTTTGTTTACTAAGCATCTCAGGAATCTCAGGTTAGGAGAAAGGTATTGTGATTAAGGGTGTGGGCCTATTGAGGCTTCTACCTAAAATAGAACAGACCTTGTAGGGTGCAGTTAAAGATTATGAAGTTTCTAGATTAGATTTTTCCCTTTCCTTTCTCATATCCTACCTCAGTCTCTCTTCCCCTCTTCCCTTTTCTTCTCCCTTTCTCTGCTGCAAGATTTCCCATAGGCTTCTTGACTGTCTGTTGGTGTTTTATTATGTAAACCATGCTTAAAATGTATGAGAACAGTGTTGCTTTTAATCCTCAAGATAGCCATGAGACTTAAAGGAAGATTTTTCTCTCTGTGTCTCTGTCTTTCTCTCTCTCTTTTCCTGTTCAAATCCCGCTTCCCCTTAGAAAATGAATGCTTATTCATTAAAAAGTACCGAAGATAGGGCCCACCCTTTAGGCTAACATACCCTGTTCCTGGGTCAGAGGGAACAAAAATTGCCCATCCAGAAAAACACACATGAGGGATTAATCTCCCAGCATTTCAGATCACCCTCACATTTTGTCCTTCCAAGACACATGTTGAAGGGAACCGACCTTGATATAATAGTCAAGGCAGCTACCTTCACTAAGCACCACATATTTAGACCCAATAAATCTTAGAGGCCAATCTTTTCGCTCTCTTTTGTAAATGCAAATGTGAAGTGTTTCATGTTTTATGCTCTAGCAAAACTAGTCAGTTTGTCCTGTACAGTTAAATGTCAGCTAGGCAGCATTCTAGGAACTTTGCCTTAACTACAATATGGTGATTTACATGTTTATTTTTCTATTACTTGTACTCAATATTTGAAAAAAGAGTGAGCCGGGCGTGGTGGCACACGCTTGTAATCCCAGTACTTTGGGAGGCGGAGACCGGAGGATCCGGGTTCGCGGCCAACCTCAGCGCGCATGCGTGCGTGTGCTATCTCTCTCTCTCTCTCTTCTCTCTCCTCTATGTCTGTCTCTTTCTCTCTCTCTCTCTCACTCTCTCTCTTTCTCTCTCTCTCTCTCTCTACCTACCTAGTGAGGCCCTCTGCAACTTTTTGAGACCCGGTTTCAAAAATAAAAGCATAAAAAAAATAGGGCCAGGGGTGTAGCACAGAGGTAGAACGCCCCTGCGTTCAATCCCCAGTACCGCAAAAAAAAAGAAAAAAGAAAAAAAAGTGAGTTAAATCTTGTCATTTTAAGTAGATACAGGCTCCTGTGTGACCTTTGTCTTAATTGAGATAAATACCTAATGATACTATTTAAAATGACCCCACCTTTGCAGAGCAGCAATTGTTATACTGAAGCCTTGTTTTGGGGCAGCAATTGTTGTACTTTCAATGTGTTTTGTTATCTACCTAACTTTGTTTTATCTAGGAATGTCCTAGTATCCTCTAAAGATCTCCAAGAGGATTTGTATCATCTTTATCATAAAACTGCAAAATCTTAAGTGCACCTAAATTACTTGGGATCTCAGGGATTTTTTTTCTCATAAAAAAACTTTTCTTTCTTCTGAGGACCCTGAGCTGGCTCGGAGGATCCAGTAGGGACTAATAGAGCACCCTGAAAATTGCATATTGGGGTCAAGGATACTTGAATCACCAATAATTTGCAGATGGTATAATAAGCAGGTGATGTTCATTCTGATTGGGCTGCAACACCGTGACAGGGATGCCTAGCCACAGGGAGATTGTCAGTACAGGACAGATGCAAAGTCTGATCCTGGTAAAGATTCTTCCTTTTTTTCTTTGCCAAATAACACAAGAAACCCCCTTAAAGTGCACAAAATTACAAGATCATGGGATATCAATATCTATCCCTAAGAACTTATCCCTTGGGTGCATATTAAATAAGTGGAAGGCAAAGGACTTAGAAAAAAAAGGAGGAAGCTAGTTTTTATTTTTTGTTACCTGACTTAGCCCTAATGTAAATTAGAGAATGGAGGCTTGTTCTGTAAATGGGAAGGAAAATGGACAGAGATCTGAATATCTAGTTTCCACCACCCCCCACCCCAGGAATATAATGTGGTGATATTTGATGCAGAGCTGCCTCATGATGACAAGTGGCCACCTGAACTCTTTGTTTCAGTGTCATCTGTGGTTGGTAGACCCTGCCCCAGACATCCCCTGCTGCTATATGGGCTTCCATGTTTGTGTCCTCTATTCTATAATCTATTACAACATTGTGTCACATGACAGACATCTGTGATAGATTGTATTTTTATTTGGGGGATTCTAAATCTGACTCTATGTTTAGTAAATATCTATAGCTCTCTTGCCCCCTACCTGTGAGGATATTATACCTGGCAAATGAAAGCTATAAGATATTCATGTGTTGTCTATTTTTATACATGAGTGTATTGTCTGCCTATTGTCTTTATGGTACCAAAATTGGCTTATATAGACAAAAGAGTGCTCATATATTAAAAAAAAGCAACAAAAAATTGATCCAAATACATTTCAGTTCACATGACTTAAGTCTTTAACAAATAAGTTAATTTAAGTTTGTTGGTAAAATAAAAGTAAGAGATGTCATTAAAATTAACAGATAAAAAAGGAATCCAAAATAAAAACAGAAAGGCAAATCTTTGACCAGCCTATGAATTCACATAATTCTTATAAGTGACATTCTCTTGAGAAAAAGCACCAGGTCTAATCAGAATAATGACAATAAATAGATATATGAGTTGTTGTCCATTAAATACTCTAAAGAACAATTATTTCAAAGTGACCATAACTTTCTGATTAAAGGCATTCTCAATGTGCTAGTTACAGTGGATTCATTTTTAATTAAACATTGCATTTCAAGATAATTGAAGATGCATATGCAGCCATAAGAATTAATAAAGAGATTCCATGGACCTGTTATCTAGTGTCCCTCAATGGTAACATATTGCAAAACTGTAGTATAATATCACAACAAGATCATTGATACACAGACACAGAACTTTTCCATCTCCACAAGGGTCCTTCCACTGGCTTCTTACAGGGGTACCCATGTCTTCACAGCACCAACATCTACCCCTTAGATCGTGGCAACAGCTAATTCCATCTCTGTTCCTATCTTTTCGTCAGTTCAGAAGTTCATGCAAATGGAATTATTCAGTATGTAATGCCTCAGGATTGGCTTTTATTTCTTTTCATTCATCCGAATTCTTGAGATTCATCCATGTTTTGTTTTGTTTTCAGTACTAGAAATTGAAACCAGGGGCATTCTACCTCCAAGCTACACCTCCAGCCCTATTTTTTCTTCTTTATTTTGAAACAGGGTCTCACTAAGTTGCAGAGGGCCTCACTAAGTAGCTGAGGCTGATGGTTAACCTGCGATCCTCCTCTCTCAGCCTCCCAAGTACTGGTATTACAAGTATGTTGTTTTGTGTATCAATACCTCGCTCCTTTTTATTACCAAATAGTACTCCACAGTACTGATGTACCAATTTACCTAATGGCTCACCCAGTGAAACACATCTGGACTATTTCCAGCGTGGGACTATTAGGAATGAAGCTGCTGTAAAGATTCATGAGCAAGCTTTTGTGTGATTATTAGATTTGTGTTTCTCTAGGATAAAAGCTCAGGAGTTTGATGTCTGTGTTGCATAATAATACGTGTCTAATTCTGTAAGAAATTGTCATATCCTTTCCAGAGCATCTTTACAATTTGTCATTCCCTCCAGCAATGTATAAGTGGTGACCAGTTGCTCTGCATCCTTTCTTTTTGTGTTGTCACTCTATATAAATATATATTCTGACAGGTGTGTGATGGCTTTAACTTAATTTCCCTAATATTTTTGTTTCTCTTTTCCAGTACAGGGGATTGAACCTAGAGCCTCGTGCCTGATGCTAGACAAATGCTCTACCACTGAGCTTCACCCCCAGCTTTCTGATAGTTTCTGATAACCAACATCTTTTTTTTTCATCAGCTTATCTTCTTCAATGTGTCTTCCTATCAGTTACTATTCCCTAACAGGTTTGTTGAGTTTGAGACTTCCTTGTATATTCTTTTTTTTTTTTTTTTTTTTTGCGGTACCGGGGATTGAACCCAGGGGCGTTCTACATCCGAGCTACACCCCGGCGCTATTTTTTATACTTTATTTTGAAACCGGGTCTCACAAAGTTGCGGAGGGCCTCACTAAGTAGCTGAGGCTGGCCGCGAACCCAGATCCTCCAGTCTCAGCCTCCCAAGTACTGAGATTACAAGCGTGCACCACCACGCCCGGCCCTTGTATATTCTAGATATAACTCTTTTTTTTTTTTCAGTACCGGGGATTGAACGCAGGGGCATTCTACCTCTGTGCTACGCCCCCAGCCCTATTTT
>PVJS01060677.1:0-11187 GCA_004027185.1 Glis glis | reverse complement strand
TCCCAGTACTTGGGAGGCGGAGACAGGAGGATCTGGGTTTGCAGCCAGCCTCAGCTACTTAGTGAGGTCCTCTGCAATTTAGTGAGACCCTGTTTCAAAATAAAGATAGGGCTGGGGGTGTAGTTCGGAGGTAGAATGCCCCTGGGTTCAATCCCCAGTACTGCAAAAAAAAAAAAAATGCAGCTTTTAGTCAACAGATATTTTAGTCCCAAGATTGTACAGAAAAGAACAATCTAAGGACACAATTATGTATTCGTTCATTTGGAAAAGCCATATACTATAGTGCTTAGGAGCAAGGACACTCACTAGAAAACTAAGACTTGAGCCGGACTTGGTGGCACATGCCTTTAATTCTAGTACTTGGGAGGCTGAGACAGGAGGATCACAGGTTTACAGCCAGCCTCAGCAAATTAGTGAGGTCCTCAGCAACTTTGTGAGATCGTGTTTCAAAATAAAATAGAACTGGTGCTGTAGCTCAGAGGCAGAATGCCCCTGAATTCAATCCCCAGTTCTAAAAAGAAAAGAAAACTAAGACTTGAATCCCCACTCCTTCATACTTATTTAACTCTTTGTCGTGTGTGTGTGTGTGTGTGTGTGTGTGTGTGTGTGGTGTTCATTCCTGGTATTGAGCCCAGGGCTTCATGTACCCTAAGGGCACGCATAACCACTGAGCTACATCCCCAGCCTGTCTTATTTTCAAGTGTGTAAATGTATGTGCGTATGGGTTTTTCCTTGTTTTGTTTTATCCTAGATCCACACACACTCCTAATCGTAACTTTTTGAATTGGATTAGCCATTTCTCAAGATCATAAAATGCCAGTGTGGGCAGATTAGCGTGCAGAGACCAGTTCTTTCCTCTTCTTGGCTGAGTCTTGTGATTTTCTAAGCCTAAGTACCTCACAGAGAGTTCAAACTGAATTCATGTGCCTGACTAACCAAACATTCATCCAGCTCTTGCGCTGCAGAGAGTAGCTCTAAGGTTTGCTCTTGTAATAGAATCGCCTTTGTCCTTGTGCAAGAGCAGAAAATTTTTGTCTTCTTTCCTCCAACCTTTCTTAAACTTATAAAAGGACAATAGTGGAAGGAACCAAAGCCAACCTGAGCCTTGGGATCTGAAGACACACAGAGTTGCAGGAACCCGCTGCAGAGATGGGATAATGAAGAACTGATGAGCTTTCTTTCTCTGCAGGAAAATGCTATCCAATGGGGTGTGCACGTCTACTGTCCAGCTTCCTGGGAAAGTAGTTGTGATCACTGGAGCTAACACAGGCATCGGGAAGGAGACAGCCAAAGAGCTGGCTCGAAGAGGCGAGTTCATTTGCTCTCAATTCTATCCTTCTACTACAGTTGTATCCCTTACATTGATGGTCATTTTCGTTGCTTCTTTCCAGTCTTGGAATTCAAGAACACTCTAAGTACCCCATTGATTTGCTAATATGAACCTAGTATGCTTTTCTCTTTTTTTGTGGATTGAACTCAGGGGTGTTCTACCTCGGAGCTACACCCCCAGCCCTATTTTTTATTCTTTATTTTGAAACAGGGTTACACTAAGTTTGGAGGGCCTCACTAAGTAGTTGAGGCTGTCTGTGAACCTCCTGTCTCAGCCTCCCAAGTACTGGGATTACAAGCATGTGCCACAATGCCCAGCTCTCTCTTTTTACTTTATTTTTTTGATGGTACTAGAGATCGAACCCACAGATATTCTACCTCTGAGCTACATCCCCAGCCCTTTTTATTTTTTTGTTTTGAAACAGGGTCTTGCTAGGTTGCTGAGTCTCACTAAGTTGCTGAGGCTGGTCTTGAACCTGCAATCCTTGTGTTTCCACCTCCAAGTACTGAGCCCTTTTTTTAATTTAATTTAATTTTTTTTTTTTTTTTGTGGTACTTGGGGTGGAACCCAGGGGCCTTCCACCTCTGGGCTATACCCCCAGCCCTATTTTTATTTTTTTATTTGGAAAAAAGGGTCTCACTAAGTTGCTGAGAGCCTCACTAAGTTGATGAGGCTGACTTGGAACCTGCAATCTTCCTGTCTCAGCTTCCCAAGTACTGGGATTACAGACGTGCACCACCATGCTGAGTTCCTAGCATGCTTCTCCACACATAATCAGCATTTAACAAATATTATTGATGTATTTTTCTTTCCTGATTTACTTCAGATACCTCTTGTGAAATAGGGGTAAAAATTCCTGTTTTAAAAAAATCAAGATGGCCGGGTGTAGTGGCACATGCTTGTAATCCCAGTACTTGGGAGGCGGAAATCGGAGGATATGGGTTCGCGGCCAGCCTCAGCTACTTAGTGAGGCCCTCCACAACTTAGTGAGACCCGGTTTCAAAATAAAGATTAAAAAAATAGGGCTGGGGGTGTAGCCCGGAGGTAGAATGCCCCTGGGTTCAATCCCCAGTACCGCAAAATAAAAAAGAAAAAAAAATCAAGAGAAAATAACATTCAACATCAGTATAGGTCTATAACACCCACTCAAATACAAAGCTGACAGTTTCTTTCGTATGTTGTTTGACAGGAGCCCGTGTATATTTAGCTTGTCGGGATGTGCAAAAGGGGGAATTGGTGGCCAAAGAGATCCAAGCCACAACAGGGAACCAGCAGGTGTTGGTGCGGAAACTGGACCTGTCTGATACTAAGTCTATTCGAGCCTTTGCTAAAGACTTCTTAGCAGGTAAGGGTAGAACCAGAGACTATGTTGTGGGTCATATGATCAACATGGCAGACTTAGTTAAAAGGAAAAGATCTGTCTTCTTCTAATATATAGAAATAGTGGATAAAATGTAGCCAAACATTTTTTTTTCTACTGGGAATGAAACCCAGGGGCATTCTACCTCTGAGCTATAACCCCAGCCCTTTTTAAAATTTTTATTTTGGAACAGGATTTTGCTAAATTGCTGAGGGCCATGCTAAGTTGCTGAGGCTCGTCTGGAACCTGCTATCCTGCTGTCTCATCCTCCCAATTACCGGGATTACTGGTGTGCACCACCATGCCTGGCTTAATTTTTAGCCCAAGAATCTTTAGCTGAGAAATTAACATAGAAACCTTTAGTATCTCATCAAAAGCACATCCATCCGGGCATGGTGACGCATGCTTGTAATCCCAGTACTTGGGAGGCTGAGACTGGAGGATCCGGGTTCGCAGCCAGCCTCAGCTACTTAGTGAGGCCCTCCACAACTTAGTGGGACCCTGTTTCAAAATAAAGAATAAAAAATAGGGCCGGGGGTGTAGCTTGGAGGTAGAATGCCCCTGGGTTCCTGGGTTCAATCCCCAATATTTCAAAAAAAAAAAAAAACAAATCCAAGAGCACTCTTCAGACAGGACGTGATCCCTCACATCACCCAGGAATAGAGGCCTCCCAAGGAATACAACTTCCACTGCCATGAACTTACAGTCATAAATTACAGCCACATAAGGAAATGAGCCACTACAGAGAGTTGGCAGATTTCTTTTTGGATCTGAATCCCAGAGGCATGGGTGCATATAGAAAAACCCTTTTCTCTTGCTCTGGAGTCTTTCCTTTCAGCTTGGAAAGTCTTTCTATTGGGAGAGGTGACAGAAAACTTCACCAAAGCAGTGATTGAGCAGGTCCTGAATTGGAAATAATGGAAACACCATTCTGTGGTATACAATGGAATTTTGACCTATCATAAAAGTTTGTTAGATTGAACTAGTCTTATATTGAAAAACAATACAAATGGAGGGAAGATTGAAGTCCTGCATTCCCACTTTCAGAGCCTGGGCTGTGTGGCACGTTTCTAAGATGTCACAGCTGTGGCTGGCCACTTCCATGATTCGTCTTCTCTTCCCTGCAGAGGAAAAGCAGCTCCACATTCTGATCAACAATGCAGGAGTGATGATGTGTCCCTACTCCAAGACAGCAGATGGCTTTGAGATGCACATGGGAGTCAACCACTTGGGTAAGACGTCTGGCCTCATAAGAAAGCTAAAGTTCTCCTTGGAAAACTTAGGGGTCAGATTGAGACTTCTTTGTGGTATGATTGGAGCCAGGGGCCATCACAGACCATGTGTTAATAATGAGTAGTTTCTACTTGCCTACTGAAGCCTGCTCCAGCTTCTGTCTACTGGTTTTGTTTTGTTTTTTTTTTTTTGCGGTACCGGGGATTGAACCCAGGAGCGTTCTACCTCCTCACTACACCCCCGGCCCTATTTTTTTATACTTTATTTTGAAACCGGGTCTCACGAAGTTGCGGAGGGCCTCACTAGGTAGAGAGAGAGAGAAAGAGACGGAGAGAGAGAGAGAGCGCATGCGAGCGAGCGCTGAGGCTGGCTGTGAACCCGGATCCTCTGGTCTCCGCCTCCCAAAGTACTGGGATTACAAGCGTGCGCCACCACGCCCGGCCCTGTCTACTTTTTTTTTGGCCCTGGGAATTGAACCCAGGGGTATTCTAGCTCTGAGCTACACCCCCAGCCCTATTTTTTATTCTTTATTTTGAAACAGGGTCTCACTAAGTTGCAGAGGACCTCACTAAGTAGCTGAGCCTGGCCGCGAACCTGCGATCTTCCTGTCTCAGCCTCCCAAGTACTGGGATTACAAGCGTGTGCCACTATGATGGACTGATGCTGCGGTTGCTGCTTGCTGAAGTCCCTCGCATGAACGACTCTGGGTCCAAGATTATTATTTTAATATCGGGGTCAGCCATAGAGGAGGCAACTCAAAAATCTCCTGCCTCTAGCAGCCCGTGCCCTGCATTTATTGAAAGTTTAGACCAAGCATCATAAAAACAAACACAGGAACCAGCAAGTATCACAGATACAGATAAAGAGAGGCAGCAAGGCGGGGTCATAAAACAGTTGAGGGGAAGGAGGAATTAAACATTACTAGTAGATGGAGAGGACATCAAAGTCCACACACTATCGATCCCATCAGGTCCCAAGGAATTTGTCCGCTTACAGACAGATTCCACTCGACCAGGCACTGTGTACACAGCTGAGTTGGTCCATGATGTTAATCTCAATGTGTGGTCCTAAGACGGCCCTCAACATGCCACCACACCCAGCTTCTGCCTACTTTTTAATCTGCCATTTAGATTTGGTTTACCTGGGAGATATTCTACAGTCTGATTGGATTGGGGGCTTTGTTGCTTTCTTAGAATTGATCTTTGTGGCCAGGTAGAGTCCACCTGCTCTTAAAAAGTGATGTTGCCGGGCGTGGTGGCACACGCTTGTAATCCTAGTACTTGGGAGGCTGAGACAGGAGGATTGCAGGTTCGCGGCCAGCCTCAGCTACTTAGTGAGGCCCTCCACAACTTAGTGAGACCCTGTTTCAAAATAAAGAACAAAAAATAGGGCTGGAGGTGTAGCTCAGAAGTAGAATGCCCTTGGGTTCAATCCCCAATACTGGGAAAAAAATTGATGTTAACCACCATTGGAATAAGACAACCACCATTGGAATAAGACAGGACTTTATCGTCACATAGTTCAGACCTAACCCATATAAGGGTATCTCATGTCTTTTGTTTCTATTTCTTTAAACCCTCACTAAACTTGTTCTCTAGTTGACAGTGAAAAGTTGAGGCAAAAGGCCTTATTCCTGAATTTTCTGCCTCCCATAGCTGAATCCTGCTCACCACTCTTCCTCTTACCCCACAGTGGCCCTGAACCCTGTTAATCCTAGTTTTTCTCAACAGGCCACTTCCTCCTGACCCATCTGCTGCTGGAGAAACTGAAGGAGTCAGCCCCATCGCGAGTAGTAAATGTGTCTTCCTTGGCACATCACCTGGGAAGGATCCACTTCCATAACCTTCAGGGCGAGAAATTCTATAGCGCAGGTCTTGCGTACTGTCACAGCAAGTTAGCCAACATTCTCTTCACCCAGGAGCTGGCCAGGAGGCTGAAAGGTGGGCTTGGGTAAATGCGTGTGGAGCCACGAGTCTGGGAGGTAGCTAAAAGCCACAAGAATCAAAACTTCACCTGGACACAGGACCTGCTTCCATGACTATAGATGCGGATCATTTTAGTAAACAGCCCACACTGAATATTGGAAGTGGCTAGCTGGGGACAGGGGAATTCCAACTTTGATTCTGAACACTTACTAGTTTACTAGCTTACTAGCTTACTAGCTATGTGATCAGCAAGTTACTTAACTTTTCAAAACTTAATTCCTCATATGTAAGCTGAGACTTTTTTACATGTTATTGTCATAATCAATTCAGGCCTCATGAGCAAATCAAGGATTTTTACTCATAGTGAGACTGAGTATCAGGGAGGGACCTGAACTGGCATTAGATACAGCCATTAGGATAAAACAAGTACTGTGACTCAAGGGGGTGGGGGACACTGTCACCCTAATAGCAAAAGGTCAAATAAGAGGGAAAGTATGCTTGTGAAGTGGACTCTCCAGTCATGAGTAAACAGAGATCCTTAGTATTCTCTACTCTGGATTTCAATAAAGAGAAAGGAAATCTAAATCTAAAAGGGTGATGCTTAGGAGTCGAGACAGGCAGAATTGAGGCTCAGCGAATCAGGTACAGGATCCCCACTGATGAAACAGGACCATCTGCCACGTGGTCCAGCCACAGATGAAAGGACGGAAGCTGGTGGTCAGCTCAGTTCATGTATCCAGTCTGTGCCCAGGGCATGACATCCTTTATCAGTTCAGGATAGATGAGGATAACGTTGGTGAGAACTAGCCAAAGGTTGGTCAGGGAGCCAGGACGGCCTAGAGGCAGAGAGATGGGTCCAGTGTGAGAATCAGGTAAAAGCAGAGTAGACACCAGGGAATTACCCTGACAGTTGTGAGGATTAGGTAGAAAATAGCTGTGGTTAATGAAGTGCAAGAACACTACTATAGAGAAGATTGATTCATCCAACCATTCCACAGACGTATTCTATGCCCTAGCTAGGGGATTAGGGATGAGCTGGTACACAAGACAGGTACAGTCTCTTCCTTGATTTATTTTACATCATCTAATGGGGGAAAGAGACAGCAAGTGTTTATACAACTATCACATCTAAAATCAGCCTAGTAGCCGGGCGTGGTGGCGCACGCTTGTAATCCCAGTACTTTGGGAGGCGGAGACCGGAGGATCCGGGTTTGCGGCCAGCCTCGGCTCTCACTCTCTCTCTCCCTGTCTCTCCCTGTCTCTCTCTCTCTCTCTCTCTCTCTCTCTCTCTCTCCTTAGTGAGGCCCTCCGCAACTTCGTGAGACCCGGTCTCAAAATAAAGCATAAAAATTGGGCCGGGGGCGTAGCACGGAGGTAGAACGCCCCTGCGTTCAATCCCCGGTACCGCAAAAAAAAATAAATAAATAAAATAAAATCAGCCTAGTAACATGAATAATTCTCACTGTAAAAAGTTCAAATAGTGTGGAAGAGCCAGGCATGGTGGCACACGCTTGTAATCTCAGTACTTGGGAGGCTGAGACCGGAGGATCTGGGTTTGCGGCCAGCCTCAGCTACTTAGTGAGGCCCTGTAGCTCAGAGGTAGAACGTCCCTGGGTTCAATGCCCAGTACCGCAAAAAAAAAAATAGTGTGGAAGTATATAGCATGAAAGATAAAACCCCCTTCGTTTGTTCCTCTTTCTCTCTCTCACTTTTTCCCCTTCAAGTGACCACTGTCAACAGCTGCTGCTCCCCTTTCAGTCATTTTCCTGTACATTGACATATGTGTATGCCATACGCAAGGAACTGCAATTCTAACATGATGCCTTGGTAGCTTTTCCATGTAGTACATATTTACTCATATTCGTTTTGTTGGCTGATTGTATTTCATAGTATAGCTGTATCTTAGCTTTTTTATCCATTTCCTTAACAACATATAGATTGTTTCCTTCTTGTTGTACTGAGACAAAGCAGCCAAAATGGTTAGGAAAACCAGAAAAGGAGTGGGGTCATGGAAGCCAATGAAAAAGAGGATTTTAAGAAGGAGGGGCCAGCAGTGACAAGTGCTCCTCTAAGTCATGTGTCCTGGTTCTGCTGCATTGAAAAGGTTAATAACCACTGGGAGCCTTAGCTTCTTCATCTGTGAATGGAAATGTGAATTAACTATGAGCAGCGCTTGTGACGTCACATGGGGGTAACAAGTTTCTTTTCTTCAGTGCTCTCTTTGGCTGTTCAGTAAAATCAAGTCCTGTCTTCCTCTCTTTACAATGGCGCCCCCCTCCCCGCGCCACCAGGCTCTGGCGTTACGACGTATTCTGTACACCCCGGCACAGTCCAATCTGAATTGGTTCGGCACTCATCTTTCTTGAAATGTATGTGGTGGCTTTTCTCCTTCTTCATCAAGACTCCTCAGCAGGGAGCCCAGACCAGCCTGTACTGTGCCTTAACAGAAGGTCTGGAGACTCTAAGTGGGAATCATTTCAGGTATGGATGCATCTGTTTTCAAAAATGAGATTTTGTTGCCCAAAGGAGCTGGGTGTAGTGGCGTATACCTATAATCCCAGTACTTGGGAGACTGAGACAGAAGGATCCCAGGTTTGAGGCCAGCCTCAGCAACTTAGTAAGACCCTCAGCAATTTAGCAAAACCCTGTTTCAAAATAAAAAACAAAATGGGGCTGGGGGTATAGTTCAAAGGTAGAGTATCTCTGGGTTCAACCTCCAGTACTAAAAAAAAAAGAAGAAGGGTATAAGACACAGGACTGCAGAGGATCCTTACAGGGGCCAGATGTTTCCAGAGAGTGGTTTTCTGACATGGTCTTTTCACTCAAAAAGGCCAGGTTGTGCTGGTCATACTAGTGTGTTTTCTTAGAGTTCTATACTTTTAAGGCTTGTTTTGTAAATATGACGTTTTTTTATGGCAGCACAATTCACAGCCAATTTATGGAGCCAACCTAGGTGTCCATCAACAGATTGAATGGATAAAGAAAATGTGGTATATACACGGAGTTTTACTCAGCCATAAAGAATACAGTTATGTCATTTGTAGGAAAGTGGATGGAACTAGAGAACATTATACTAAGTGAGATCAGCCAGTCTCAGAAAGTCAAGGGATATGTTTTCTCTCATATGTCGAAGCTAGGGAGAAAATAGGACAGAAAAGGGACTTCATGAAAATGAGGAGAGAGGCCAATAGTGGGGGAGGGAGAAGGAGTGGGGAAAAAGGACACTTTGAATTTTTTTTCCTGCGGTACTAGGGATTGAACCCAGGGGCATTCTACCTCCGAGCTACACCCCCAGGCCTATCTTTTTTTTTTTTTTTTTTTTTTTTGCGGTACTAGGGATTGAACCCAGGGGCGTTCTACCTCCGAGCTACACCCCCGGCCCTATTTTTTATACTTTATTTTGAAACCGGGTCTCACAAAGTTGCAGAGGGCCTCACTAGGTAGAGAGAGGGAGAGAGAGAGAGCTGAGGCTGGCCGCGAACCCGGATCCTCCGGTCTCTGCCTCCCAAAGTACTGGGATTAAAAGCGTGCGCCACCACGCCCGGCCTCAGATTCCATTCTTAACCCTCTGCTTCATCTGCTCTCTTTTCCTTTCAGTGACTGCCAGGTGGCGGGGGTCTCTGCCCAGGGTCGTAATGAAACAGTAGCAAGGCGGCTATGGGACGTCAGTTGTGACCTGCTGGGGCTCCCGATAGATTGATAGGAGGTGGCAGTTGGACCCAAAAGAAGACTGCAGAAGACAATGCAGTACTTCCTCCTTCAAGGTGGCCAAAACCTTAAGCACAGAGAGAGCAAAAGCTTCTGGCCCAGCCTGCTTGGTTTCCAGTTAAACCCTAGTACACTGCCGGACTCGTCTAAACCCCTTGCATTTGTTCAGACTTACTTGTTCCTGTTACTGCCAGTTTCTAGCGATATCACTGGATACGACTATGACCTGCACAGCTCATAGTCTCCTTCTGAAACCTGCTCCCACCGAGGAGAATCTAAGCTCTGGCAGAGTGGATGTGTGGGCATGTGGACTAGTTTCTGCCTTCCTTGTTCACAATGTAGTTCCTACCAACCAGGCAGTCTTCACTTCAGGAGGGGCGCATTGCGACCTCGGGGGGAAGCCCAGGAGTCACAGCGACTTGACCCAAGAGTGGGTTGTGGCACCAACATCGGGATTCTTTCAGGAAACTCTTCATTCACTGAATCTGGATTATGGCCTGGCTTGTCTCTGACCTCCTAAAGCCACTGCTTTTAAGACACTTTCCCATGTCTCAACCACAGAAGAAGTTGGTGGGATTTGGGGAAGGGCAGAAATAAAAAAATAATGTTAAACTGTCATTTTCCTGCTGTTTCTTAGACCAGTAAGGGGTTAATAAAAGGAACATCACGAGAAGATAGGTATTGGGCTTTAGTTCTTTAGTTCTTGGTGCCTTAGTTTCCTTTAGAAAATCAGAAGGAAGGGGAGGCTTTTTAGTCGTCATTCTGTATATATTTGTGTGTCTTGTGTTTTTATAAACTTGGGAATATTTTCACAAAATTCACAATAGCCATAAAGGAACAGTATTAAACCAGACCCTCGTGTAGATTAATGATCAGAGATGGAGCAAACCAATGTCATCCAGTCTTTAATATAAGTGAGTAGAACTGCAAAGGGAAGCAGATTAGAAAGAAACCCAGGAAATAATGCATCAGAAGAAGGGGCTAGTTATGGATTAAAAAAAAAAAACAGTAGCAAAAGTCTATAGAAGAATTGAGGATGAGCACCCTAGTTAGCAAGACTAATGAGGCACTATCTTAACTACCAATTAAGTGGCAGAAAAAGCCCAAAACACAAAAATTTAAATCTCCGATTTTTTTTTTTTTTTTTTTTGGTGCTGGGGATTGAACCCAGGGGCATTCTACTTCTGAGCTACACCCACCGTACTTTTTATTTTTTAGTTTGAAATAGGGTATCACTAAGTTGCTGAGGGCCTTACTAAGTTGCTGAGGCTGGTAGTGAACCAGTGATCCTCCTGTCTCAGCCTCCCAAGTACTGGGATTACAAGTGTGCACCACCACACCCAGCTAAAAACTCCAGTTCTTTTTTTTATTTTTTTTAATTTTTTAATTTATTTTTTTAGGTACTGGGGATTGAACACAGGGGCGTTCTACCTCCGCGCTACACCCCCGGCCCTATTTTTTTATGGTTTATTTTTGAAACTGGGTCTCACGAAGTTGCGGAGGGCCTCACTAGGTAGAGAGAGAGAGAGGGAGGAGAGGAGAGAGAGAGAGAGAGAGTGAGAGAGAGAGAGAGAGAGAGAGAGAGAGAGAGAGATCGCACATGCACGCATGTGCGCTGAGGCTAACCGCGA
>PVJS01060676.1:0-11187 GCA_004027185.1 Glis glis | reverse complement strand
CCTATGTTCCTATAGTGCTTTAAATTTCCAAAGCATTGTTTTATGACCTTCAAGAAATGTGCAGGGCCAGGTATGGTAGCTCCCATCTGTAATCCCAGTATTTGGGAGGCTGAGGCAGGAGGATTGCAGCTTCAAAACCAGCCTCAGTTATAGTGAGACAGCGGCTTAGCGAGACCCTGTTTCAAAATAAAAAAAAAAAATAAATAAAATGCCGGGTGTGGTGGTGAACACTTGTATTCCCAGTACTTGGGAGGCTGAGACAGGAGGATCACAGGTTCGAAAACCAGCGTCAGCAACTTAGTGAGGCTCTCAGCAACTTAGTGAGACCCTGTTTCAAAATAAAATATAAAATTGGGCTGGGGGTGTAGCTCGGAGGTAGAAGGCCCCTGGGTTCAATCCTCAGTAACTCAAAAATAATAAATAAATAAATAAATAATAAAAGGGCTGGGTGTAAGTTTAGACGTACAATGCCCCCGGGTTCCACCTTGGTACCATGGTATATTCTCCATTTTACAGACAATGAAATGGAGGCACAAGGTGTGGTGGGGCACACCTGTAATGCCAGTACTTGGCAGGATGAGACAGGAGGATCAAAGGTTCGAAGCCAGCCTCAGAAATTTAGCAAGGCTCTCAGCAACTTAATGAGACCCTGTTTCCAAATAAAAATAATAATAATATAGGGCTGGGGGTGTAGCCCAGAGGTAGAATGCCCCTGGGCTCAATCCCGAGCACCCCCCACACACGCACAAAAAAGAGCAAGATGTCTTCTATTCTGGAACCCTAGTCTAGGGATGGGAAATAATATTTACTATATAGGAAAATGAAATCCTATTTAATTCCAAATATAACTTTATTAACATTTAAATACAATATACGAAAAAATTCTTTAAAAAGTACAAAACCAAACTTTTGTAAATATTTATTTGATGTGATGGGTGTGCTTGCCTGTTCATAAGTTCCTTCCAGTCAGGAACACCTGAAGATAATGCTACCCGCACATCAGGTGCACTGTTGAGCCTATTTCTTTTCTTTGTTTTTAATCGTGTCAAGATCGAAAATCTTGTGGGAAGTAATTATACTTAGATTAAACAGAGGTAGAAACCACAGTGCCAGAGGCTAGAACAAAGGTGTCCTTTGGGAAGTGCTGATTAAGGGGCATGAGGGAGCCTTCTAAGGTAGTGTGAACATCCTCTCTCCATATGTGGGTGGTGGCCATGTCAATTCATTCTACAAATATTCACTGATCATCACAAGGTGACTTTGTTTACATAGACTGGGATCTGTCCCTATGAGGTGGCTGATTCCGAAGGCGAGTGTCTTAGCATTCTCACAGCTATAATCTAAAAGATTGACTACGTAACTCAGAGAAAGGAAGATTTATTTGCTCATGGTTTTCTTCAGAGATTTTGGGGTTCAGTCCATGTGACCAGGGACCGCACAGCTCAGAGCATGGCGGCAGGAAGTGGAGAGAGTGAGAGCACAGGCTTTGCTCCTTACATCATAGAGGCAGGAAAGGAGAGAGCGTGAGGAAAGGAGGAACCATATGTAATCCCCAAGGCCACAGCCCTAGGGACCCAGCTTCTCCAGCCACACCCTATCACTCCACTTCTCTAGCTGCAATCCACAGATTTTCCTCCACTTCCATCAGCTGGCTCTGCATCTCCTGCTTCAGTTGTTCTCTCAGCCGTTTGTATCTAAGAGGGGAAAGGCATACAGGTGAGCCAGCAGCCCTTGTGATTTCTGCTTTCCTTCCTCCCAGCATTCTGAAGACAGGCCATGATCAGAATGTCCATACCCACCCACCCTCGTCCCTAAAGTTACGGATCAATAGTCACAGAGTCAAAAATAGAGCCTCCTGTTGGGGGACAAAGAGAAATGACTCCAGAAGGTTCACAGGTTCACTGACACTCCCACTCAATGTCAGTCAATACACCAAATAATCTAGGAGCTGTGTTGCATAGTGAGTAGTCATTGTGTTGCAACATAGAGAACCAGGCTGGACAACTCATCGTGAGACACACGTGAGGATGAAACAGGACATCGTTAGTGCCCATTTAGGTCAAAGCCTGGTGCCATGGCACAGGGGATCAGCATAGAGAGGTCTTTCCAAGACACGGTGTCCTTATGCTGCAGTGCACTATGGGGCATTTCCATAGCTCAGAAGTGTAATTCCTGCCACCCACCACAAAGATGCAGACTAAGGGATGCTGGGCCCTCTACCCAGTGCCATGAAAGGGCCTGGTGGACTGGCAGAAGCCTGCTCTGGAGTACCGGGCCTCTTCCACATGGCAGTAATTCAGCATATTAATGGCAATGATGGCGCTGGTGAATTCCTCAGGGGGAGGTCCCGCAGGTAGTCCCACCTAGCCTCAGGAGGGCTGTGATAGGTAGTTACCTCCTTCCATACTCACAGACGACAGGTGCCTCTACCTATGATAGATCACAGGGGGTCGTGGTGCCACACTCTACTAATTGTGAACTTCCTGTATTGCTTCTACTATAAAAGAGAGATGTGGCTTTCTAATAAACGAGTTCTTGCTAGACTTGACTCCCGGTCCGAGGTATGCTTCTTTCTCCGACTGTCTGGCGTCTGCTCCCCCCGTCAGGGTCGCATCTCTCTCGGGCTGGTCCCGACAAAGGGAGATGCAAACCTTTGTGCTGGCCACATCTAACTCAACTAAAAAATGGTATGAACTGTCCCTGAGTCAGGGTGTTATTTTCTGCCAATATTTAGAGCTGGAAGAGGCTCGCCTTGGTGTTCTTCTACTTTATGAGGGTGGATTCTATTGACAGTGAAGCCAGCAAAGAGCAATGGTCTAGAAAGTTAGATTTGCCATGTTGCCTTGAACTACTTTCCCCGTGGCTCTCCTGCAAAAGTTTCTCATCCCGGAACCAACGGGAATGTGTTGTAAACATGGGGAAGCAAAAGAAAACAAGGAAGTACGCGACCATGAAGCGAATGCTTAGTCTCAGAGATGAGAGGCTTAAAGGATAGATTAAAACCGAAAAAGAAACAAAAGAAAGATCCCAGTGTACTGAAGGAGAGAGAAGTCCCCCAACACCCTTCCTGCTTATTCTTCCAATATAATACTCATTTGGGCCCACCTTACCACATTCTGGTTGATACCAACTTTATCAACTTTTCTATTAAAGCCAAATTGGACTCAGTGCAGTCGATGATGGATTGTCTGCATGCCAGTGTATCCCTTGTATAACTGATTGTGTAATGGCTGAAACTGAAAATCTGGGGCAGAAGTATTGAGTGGCTTTAAGAATCGCCAAGGACCCACAGTTTGAATGATTGCCATGCACACACAAAGGAACCCATGCAGATGACTGCTTAGTACAAGGAGTAACTCAGCACAAGTGTTACATCGTGGCTACAGTTGACCGTGACCTTAAACGAAGAATCCGGAAGATCCCTGGAGTTCCTATCACGTACATTTCTAACCATAGGTACAACATCGAGCAGATGCCAGAAGATTATGGAGCCCCTCGGTTCTAATTCTTGCAAGACCAAGTTCCTCTGCCTTCCTTCAACCAACTTTCTCTCTTCCAGTTCATTAAACATGCTATATAGCATGGGTTATTATTCTTCTCACCCATTTGCTCTATTATGAGCTGATGATGGTTAGATACACTCACTTTTCAAAAATAAGTTTCTCATCTTGGTATTTGATTTACTAGGACCCCACTTAAATTGAAATTGCTGTAGGAAACAGGAATAAAAATAATAAAGCAGGATTGTTCATGCATTTGATTCTGACCACCCAACAATCCTTCAGCAAATGTTTTCTGGAATGGGGCACTGCAGTGGCTGTGTTGTAAGGGGTTGGGGACACAGAGGTGACCGGGCCAATGTTCCCGCCCTGAAAGAGTTTAAGGTAAAGAAAGAACCAATGGGGACATAGCAAACTCTGCCTCGGCTGGGGAGAGAAGAACGCGTCATCGAGATCACAGTCACCCTTCCTGTATTTCAACCGTTCATTCTCTCCGTCCTCATTCAGCACCTTAGAAATTGCTTCTACTTCAGCTTCCATGTCTGTCTTCTCAGACCTCAGTGTATTAGTGTACTTCAGCAGTCTCAGTTTTTGTTCTGAAAAGTGTAAAACAATTTTCCTTGTGTGTGGCCAGGTGCACCTGAGCACTGGTTTGGGTGGGGAGAGGAGAAGGGAGAGACTCCAGGAGGCAAGAAGCCATTTGTCCCCTTCCCAGGGCAAACTCTTTTACCTTGGATGAGAATTTCTTCCTAACAAATAACATACCTTCCAGGGTACACATTTTTGATATCATGTGTCTCAGCTCTAAACTGTTCTGACATCCATTCACTTCTGACGACTAGAAGAAAGAGTTGAGAAAGGACATTTAAAAAATGTATCATTGCACTTTGTATGCTAAAAAGAAGAAATAACCTATCCCACTGCTACCTCCATATTTCAGGGCACAGAAATGTCAGGAGAAATGTCAAGCACAGAAAGAGTCGAGGAGCAGAAAAAACCTAGGTGGAGGCAGGAATATTTTGTGGCATCCATGGCCTCCCGTCTTAGGCCATGTTGGCATCAGTAAGCGTGTGACCGGGGGAAAGCACAGAAGGCTGAAAACAGGGCAGTCAGACAGCTCAGAAGAACTCTTCATAATGGGAGAGCTTTTCTTAATGGAACATTTAAAAAGACAGAACAGAAAGAGCCAGGCGTGGTGGTGCACGCTTGTAATCCCAGTTCTTGGGAGGCTGAGATAGGAGGATCACAGGTTCGAGGCCAGCCTCAGCTACGTAGTGAGGACGTCCGTAACTTAGTGAGACCCTGTTTCAAAAATAAAGAATAAAACATAGGGCTGGGGGTGTACATCAGAGGTAGAATGCCCCTGGGTTCAATCCCCAGTAATGCAAAAAAAAAAAAAAAGAACAGAAAGAAGCCTGCCCTCGATTCACACTGACATTCTCTGGTCAGCATGAAGAGGCATAGGGAAGGTACACAACATATATTTTCCTTCATCTGTCATATATTCCCTCTCTTTTCTGCATATCTTTGAAGGCTGTGCTGATGACTGATAATTACTCTGATTGTGAAAAATATAACTAACTTCCTAATCCCCTAAATATAAAAATGCAGAAAGATACTGTGGCATTATGATGTTAATTCCAGAATGTGTTGAAAAGATGGTTGGGGCCCCAGAATGCCCCTTTTACTGTGGTCAACAGTAAGAGAAAATGGAGGGCCAATTCACCCGAGCCTTTTGCCAAGGCTAAAAGGCAAATTACAGCAAAACTGGGCAGCCAAACCCTTAATCATGTCTTGATGCCTGACATCCTGATTTCTACAAGCCCCCCCCAACATCAGCCCCTTCAATAATGCTACAACTGCCCCTTCAATAATGCTATTGATATTGTCATGAATCCCTTCCCAGGTTTTGCTTTTTCCCTTCAAATATGCAGATTGATTAAAAACAATTATTCATTACCTTCATTTCAGTTTATGGAATGTAAACCAGGGTAAAAAAGAACAGTTTACCTTAACTTTAAATACTTCATCGGAAATAATCTTGTTTGGCTTCTCAGTTTCTTCAATAAATATCTCAGATTCGTGTGTGTGTGTGTGTGTGTGTGTGTGTGTGTGTGTGTGTGTGTGTGTGTTTTACCAGAGATGGAACCCAGAGGCATTCTACCTCATAGCTACACCCCAGACCTTTTTTTATTTTTGTATTGCAACAGGATCCCCTAGGTTGCTGAGGCTGGTCTTGAGCCTGTGATTCTCCTGCTTCAGCATCCCAAGTGCTGGAATTACAGGCCTGCACCACCATGCCCAGCCTTCCAATTCTTTGATGTATACAAATATGTGATACAGAAATCAAAAAATTTTAAAATATTAACTATACTTCTATTGTCAAGCATGTGACTCTTCACACACATGAACAAAGGAGACTTTTACACACATGAAGCTTGCGGTGAAATGGCACAGTTCATACAACACAGGAAACAGGACATTAGGGGAGAGGAGAGCAAGTGTCTGAACCACAAGGGGTGGAAGCGATTACAAATAAAGCCATAAAGGAAAGAACAATACCTCCTGTTCCCATGTGGACATTCTTTCTATATTTACTATGATTTTCTTAGTGTATTCCTGAATCTTGTCACACATTAGAAATAGTTTACCTAGAAGAAGATTAAAAACCATCACTAAAATTATTCTTAAAATTACCCCCAAATTGAGCTACAACCAGATATTAGGAATAATTGCATCTCATCTGACACTATGAATATGAAATCACTTTTCAGCTTCACACCTTTGACTGAAGAAAGTTAAGTTTTACTTTGTAGTATTTTATTTGATTTATTTATTTTTTGTGTGGTACTGGGAAAGGAACCCAGGGGCCTTCTACCGCCGGCTACACCCCCAGGCCTATTTTATTTCTCATGTGGAAACAGGTTCTTGGTAAGGTGCTGGGAGCCTCACTCATTTGCTGAGGCTGGCTTCAAACCTGCGATCCTCCCGTTTCAGCCTCTCAAGTACTGGAATTACAAGTGTGTGCCACCACGCCCAGCTCACTTTGTGCTATTTTAAATCTACGAAAACCAAGATAAACATGGGAACCATAGTTCAATGAGATTATGTTTAAAACTACTTTAAAGATGGAGAAACACAGTGTCATCTATTTGCTGTCCTGTCTATAGAAGAAGGTATCATGCTTCTTAGAAAATTGTACCATTTCAAATATTTCTATCATCACCAGAATGAATCAACAATAAAAGTCAAACCACCAATCAATTTCCATTTCTGTCTCCCTCCTAACCCATGGAGTCTTGTGTCTCCATGAGGATACCTTTTGCCTGGCAACCTGAATTCTTCTCTCAGCCTTCAGAGTCTTGATAGGCTCAGAATACATCTTCATCTTCCCATTTCTCCAAGACCAGGCCATGCCAAAGTACTCCCTCCCTGTTTCAGAATCAGATATCTGTCGTTTCTGAAGGTTTTCATGCAAAACTAAGCTCCACCTACTCAGCCTTCTCTCAAGAAGTGTTCCTCATCCTGGGCTCTTCTCTGAACACATGGCAACTCCTTCTATCTTGTCGTTAAACCTCAACTCAGCAAGTGTACAATTTTGAGGAGGTAAGAAGTCAGCTAGACATTTACACCTGTTTCAATTAGAATCCACATCAGATGCAAGTAGTGAAAAAATATTACAAAGACAGTAAAAGACTAAGTAAATCTTCCCTTCATGTCTTGGAGGCAATACCTGAGAGAGGAAGAAACAAAATTAAATATGATGTCAAAATATATCATTTGAAATGTCTAAGATTTCTGGTAAAAAAAAGATGAAAATCTAATAAAATTAAAATATTTAGCTCAACATGAATTCATTGAAATGAATAATGAATTCATTGAAATTTAAATTGAAAATTTTAGAATGGCCCAATTTAGTATTAATACTTCATAAATAATTTCTTTTTTTTTCGGTGCCGGGGATTGAACCCAGGGGCGTTCTACCTCCGTGCTACACCCCCTGCCCTATTTTTTATACTTTATTTTGAAACCGGATCTCACGAAGTTGCGGAGGGCCTCACTAAGTAGAGAGAGAGAGAGAGAGAGAGAGAGAGACGGAGAGAGAGCCGAGGCTGGCGGTGAACCCGGATCCTCCAGTCTCCGCCTCCCAAAGTACTGGGATTACAAGCGTGCGCCACCACGCCCGGCTTTCATAAATAATTTCTAACAGAGGACATAGTAAATAGCTTACTTTAGACCAAAAGATTACTTTAGATTCTATTAAATAAATACCTATATATCTAAATTTTCTCATGGAAATGGTAAACATCTTGTGATTATTCTGCTAATGTATCACCTCTCTGAGTTTCTTTTTGGTGAAACCTAGTATTCAAAATGAAGTCCCAGAACCTGGAATATTATCAGTTGATTGATTGATTTTTGGCACTGCTCTTGATCTGAGGACCTTGTTCATGCTCAGCCAGTGCTCTACTATGGAGCTGTACCCTCAGCCCCAAGGATTGTTTTTAAAACCCTCTAAGAAAACAAAGACACAGGTAAAATCTGGGTACTAAGATGTGTCTCTTCACCTCAAAGAAAGCATCCCAGAAACCTAAAATAGAGTTGGATGGCTGCCGAGTTAATAAACAATTTGAACAAATCAGGTCCTATGACTTTCCCCGACTGCCAAGCAGATCATTATCCAATTAGAAAAAGGGTAGAAGATGGCTAGGGCAGCTATGTTAGTTTCACCCCAAACATACCACGGATCAAGGAAAAGTGTCAGGATTCAAAAATGATGTTGCATTAGTGATAAAGGGTCAATTTATCAAAAGGACTTGACAATTCTCAACGTGACTGCACCTAACAAAAGAGGATCAAAGCACATGAGTCTGGGCTAGGGATGTCGCTCAGTTGTAGAGGGCTTGCTTGTGTGATGCTCTAGGTTGGGTCTCCATTACCAAAACAAAACAAAACTAAAAACAAAAACAACAACAAAGCAGGATGCACAAACTGACTGAACTACAACGTGAAATAAACTACTGTAGTTTGACAATTCGACACCCCTCCATCAGTAACTGACATGTACAACAGGCAGCAAATCAGTGAAGATATAGAAGCACCAAACAGCACCATGCTTACTGTGATCTATCAGAATGGATAGAATACTTCCTTTTTAGACAACAGATTACACATTCTTTTCAAACTCACATGGAACATTCACCAAGATAGACCACATTTGGGACAATTCAATTCATTAACAAGTTTAAAGATGTAGAATGATGTTAAGGTTGCTCTCAGATTACAGTGGAATAACAGACATATACTAAAAATCTAAAAGAATATTTGGAGATAAAAATACAGTATAAACAATGTATGGGACAAAGATGCATCAACAAAAACATCTAAATATTGCAATCTAAATCATAAGGAAAAGAGCATTTATCAAAATGTGTGGTATGCAGCAAAAGTGTTGCTTACAGGTGAGTTTAAAGTTGGAAATGCAAATAAAAGGTTGAGTGACTGTAAACACTTATGCTTTTGAGGGATTAAAGTACAAACAGAAGGTAATCAAGTATACTCACGAAACGGAAAAAGAAATGTACAACAGTGGCCGCTGTAGAAAGGAACAAGAGGGCTTGAAGATTGTTGTCTTGTCAGGCATGCCAAAATTTTTAGGCCCAGGTTGAACATGATTATCGATCAGCTGCAATAATAATATTGGAAAGAATGAGAAGCCTCAAGAATGTTCAGAACACATCAGTATAAGGAACCATTCTATGAAATCCTAAAGAAACTGCCCAAATGTAAGCACACCCCTCAGGTGGCTCCAGTGGGTTGCACTGCTTCTAGAAATGTGGGAGTGGCCAGCGCCGTGGCTCTTCTGCTGGCAGTGTTGTTAGACACTGTGAATGTGGGTGTCTTTAAGAGCAGTGCTGTTTCTAGTTCACCACGGGCCCTGCCCTCCCCTGTCTACCACTTCTATCAATCCCTCTGGGTCATACTTTTCCTCTGAACTCAGTGATTTGTATCATTTAAAGATCAGGGTAAAGCCAGGCGTGGTGGCGCATGCTTGTGATCCCAGTACTTGGGAGGTTGAGACAGGAGGATAGCAGGTTTGCAGCCGGCCTCAACAAATAGCTAGACTCTCATCAACCCAGTGAGTCCTGGTTTCAAAAAATAAAAATAAAAAGTAGGACTGGGGGTGTAGCTCAGAGGTAGAATGCCCCTGGGTTTCTCCAGTACTACAAAAATAAAAATAAAAAATAAAGATTAGTGTAAGAAAAAATCCAATAGTGACATGAATTTATTCAGACCTGATCACATTTCAGTGCTTAAATGCAACCAACATGTAGATAATGAAAATGATACTACTAGTGGGGGACTTCTCTTAAGTTTCCTGATACTCATTCTCTGGACTCTTATGGGAATGAAGACCAGACGTCTCAGTGACTGCAGACTGAGTCTGAGAAGTATACCCTATAGATTCCTCTGGATTCAACTCTAGGTGCTTCCAAATTCAGCACCTTAATTCTAAATGTCTCCTTTAAGACAGGGACTTGAAAGGAGATCGTCATTAAGAGGATGTGTCACAGCATCAAGAGTAGGAATGAAGGAATTCATGATGCATGCAACACAGAAATGATTTCGTAAATACTGCCCTGTGCAGAATAAAGCTCAGAACTAAAGAGGACACATGGTAGGCATACATCTCTAGATATGAACTTCTAGAATAGGCTTAAATTATGCTTATTCTTGAATACACTTCTCTAGAATAAAGTTAACCTATGATGAGAGCGGGGATTGTCTAGAAACAGGCTGAGGTCCCTGTCTAGATAACAGAATATTGTGTGTGTGGAAAGGTTTTGAGTATACTGGGTTATGTGTTTTTTGACAACATACATTAAAGGTTTGTGTTTCAATAACTTTTTTAAAAGAGATAAATTATAAATTTACAACTGGACTTAATAAGAGTCATGCTAAACTATGTAGTAAGAAATATATTTATGTCTGCAATTCAAGTAGAAATGCACACAAAATAAAATAGAATGATAGGGGAAAGAGGAAGGATGGGTAGAGAGATGCATGGGTACATGGATGGATGAATGGACAGAGATATTTTCAATCTAGTTGAATGAAATGGTAACAATTCAATGCTGCACATTTGAGCATTGTTTTATTACAATGCTGACAGTAGTAGAAGAATCCAAAATATCTCTTGTTGTAATGTTTCTAAATTACAAAATTGTAAAATTACAAAAAGTACAGAATTACAAAAATTCCTAAATTTTTCATAATTTTCCTTCATAGGCTTCAATAACTTTAGATCCAAACCCAGTTAGATATTTTTCAGAGTCATCTCAAAATGCAAGAACACACTGGGAAACCTTGCAGAGTTGCTACTTTGGGGGGTTTTGTTTCAAGGACGAACAGGCTTGTGGGAAAAACTAGCCCAGGACTCTTTACAGGGAAAAGGATAACCAAATTGTGGAATATTGAAACAAAGGAGTTCCACTCAGCAGTGAAAAGTGGCAAGCTTTTGATGTACAAAACAGTATGGCTCAATCTCAAAATGATTGCTCTGATTTATAGAAACCAGAACAACAATAAAAGCCAACCTGTGGAATTCTGTCGCGGAGACTGGAGGATCCGGGTTCGCGGCCAGCCTCAGCTCTCTCTCTCTCTCTCTCTCTCTCTCTCTCTCTCT
>PVJS01060675.1:0-11187 GCA_004027185.1 Glis glis | reverse complement strand
TACTTTATTTTGAGACCGTGTCTCACAAAGTTGCGGAGGGCCTCACTAAGTAGAGAGAGTCAGGAAGGGAGAGAGAGAGAGAGACAGGGAGGGAGAGAGAGAGAGAGAGAGAAAGAGAGAGAGCTGAGGCTGGCCACGAACCCAGATCCTCCGGTCTCCGCCTCCCAAAGTACTGGGATTACAAGCATGCGCCACCACGCCGGGCCCCCAGCCCTATTTTTTATTCTTTATTTTGAGACAGGGTCTCACTAAGTGGTGGAGGGCCTCACTAAGTAGCTGAGGCTAGCTGTGAACCCAGATCCTCCTGTCTCAGCCTCCCAAGTACTGGGATTACAAGCGTGCGCCACCAAGCCCGGATAAAGTCTATTTTTAAAGTTCTATAAATATTAATTCATTTTATACTCAACCCTTTTTACAGATGACAAAACAGACACACAGAAGTTAAGAAATTTGGCAAGGTCACACAGCTAGTAGGTAGTTGGTTTAAAATTCAAATTAAGACTCCTCACTCCTCGGTTTCTATTGCTACCTACTACATTATCCTGCATCACTGAAGATAAATTATTATTTTAAAAAGTTTAACAACATTGTATACATGAAAAAACTAAACTCACCAACATCAAATAATGTACTGGGGGCACTTGGGAGCCAACAAGCAAAAGTTAGAATGATTTCCCTAATCGCCTCTTGACTGCTGGAATTGTGTAAGTGCTTAATCCTCTTCATGCTGAGTATTAATATTTAGCAAGTGGGTGTCTCCTGAAAATTCCAAGGGATAAACTAAAGTGGGGTTTACAGGCAAAATATATTTTAATTGCACTCTTCAGATTAGCAGGACTGAATGAGGAGTTTTGGGGCTACAGTAAAGACCCCTTCCCATAGGCTTCCCTTCCAGTAGGTTTTCTCCAGCTTACAGAGGCTATCTGAGCAGAAGCTACAACTCAAAACTATAAACACAGGGTTGCAATGGCTATTCTATTTAGAGGTGGTCATTTTCTTCGGGCCATGGAAGGGACTTGTCATAAGTAACTGAGTTAGAGCTCTGAAACCTACAAGGTCCATTTGTTTTCTTCATTAATATTAAAGAGAACAGCCCCTCCCTACCATGCTTGTCTGAAAGTCTTAGAGCATAAGAGTAAAACACCACAAAGCAACAGACACCTGAACTGAAGCCTAGAAAGGACATCTCTTTGATGGAGGGACCTCCATATTTGTGGCCTCAGCTCACATGGGTCTTTGTAACAAGGATGGGCTCAAAAACAATGGTACTGCATTTTCAGCAAAAGGCCAAGGTAGGCTCGATGTCTTTGTTAATAGGTGGATTTAAGTTCATCAAATGAGCCAACTCTGGTTTCTCTTTGGAGGAATCTACATAATCATGGAAGCTATGATTTCCTCGAGGTTTTTCAGAAGAAAACAAGCTCCAGCTCCACTGATGGAAAAGACAAACAAGGAGTTCAGGACACTTAGTCCCTTTTATACTCCCCAATGAAGAAAGAAGCATACATACCTGGGTGGTATAGTAAGCCATACAGAACCATACAGGAATAAGTAGAATGCCCGGTGGAAGGAGGTGAGAATAGAGAGGTGATGTATAGAAGAAGGTAGAGAGAGTTGGTTGAAAGAGAAATTGTCCCACTTTGGGCACCCTCTAAAGGCCTACAGGGACAGCCTTGTGTCCAATATCTCCCCCAGTCTCTCACTCTCCCACTTTAGTACAAGGGTATGGGTTACCTGGATGAAGTCACAATTCCCAGTCCTCAAAATTCCACACTCATGTAGGATACTACTTTAAAACTTTAATATGAAAAGTGGAATGGAGATATTTGGTGTGAAAAAAGTGGGGTTCTAGGAAGACAGAAAAGGAAAAAGTCCTGATTTGTAGCTTTTCTAGTTCCATTAGTGTAAATACCTCCGTGATTGCTGATTTCAGGTACTAAGGTGACTTTGCTGAATGCAAAGTCATTCTGTCTTAAACCTATGTCTGTGGGAACTTAATTTAAAAGCCTATGAGCCAGCAGATGATACACACTTCAAAGACTATAGACTTGTTTCCTTGGCCTTTTCTGTGCACCAGAAGTGAGGAAGGTCATGACTATAGCTCAAGTAATGGTTGTGAAAATATAAGGTGATTGTATGTCTCTGTTCAATGTGACAGCACCATGACCCCCTGTGTTCACAGGGGCCTATTATTCCACATAGGTCTGTACCACCCAGGAACTGAGTCTACCCAACCTGAAATACAAGTCCTGGAGGAAGTAAAATACTATTTTAGCACTGTAAATGGCTACTGCAGGCAGGGTTGGAGAACAGAGCTTGTATCTGTGATCAAGTGGGCTTCCAGATAGGAAACTCCCTGGAAGTAAGGGCTCAGGGAGAAAGAAGTAGGCACTTTTAAAATGGCAATCATGAAGGAGAGTAATGGGAAATCCATGCTCTGTGCAGGTAGAATGGGCCCCAAGGAAGTTTAGAAGAAGGAAGTGTTGGAGAATGTGACTTAAAAACCACAGATGCCTTGCCTGACATAAGCCATATTGGACCACAGCAGGGTTCCCGAAACTTCCTTATGGGTTCTTGGTTCTGATGAGGGCTGAGAATTACAATGTTGCTTCAAAAGGCAGATTTGTCAAAGAGGGAGGGGAGGAGGAGAAACTTCCCCCCCCCCATATAACTCGCTCATCACAGAAGTCACTCCAAAGGCCAGGCTTGCCATGCCGTTCCATTGGAAGGGGGAGGAGGAAGGTACCGGCTACACACCTTTGCCAAGCCTCAAAAAGTCTTGTCTCAGTCTATTTTCTTGACCATTAGACTTTTGGTCATGGGGAAATATGGATGCTTCCTCAGGGGAAAAGACCAGCAGGGGCCTACAAGGAAAGTCTCTCCAGGCTTCATTAGGCACCTCCCAAACACAGACCTCTGCTTCTTTATCTATCCTTACAAGAACCCTGGTAGGCAACATTTAATTTGTCTCCATAATGTTCAGAAATTGTTCATACCAACGAATTAATTAGGACATCCCCAAGGCCTCTGGGTTGCCAAGGCTGAAAATTTGCTCCTTATTTTATTCCTCATTCCAAATTATGCCTAGCCAGCATTTCAGAGGTTCTGCAATAAAAACAAATGAATAAAATGTCAGCCAGATAGAGAGACCCTGAATTTGATTATTAGAACTTCTCCCTTAATCAAATTCCTTAGAAAAATTAAAGTTCAAACATTATCACCCTGGTTTTTAAAGTTATGTCTTCCTGTTTCAGATTCTGCTCATCTCATTCTAGAGCCTGTAACTTCACCTGCGACGGCTTCCTGCAGAGTTCTCTGGACCAGCGTGTTGGGGAAGCCACTGGTACAGCAACCTGCTTCCCCCAGTCCCGCAGGCCTCATAGAGCAGTGCTGAGATCCACAATTCTTTGCCCTGAATTCCCACACAACCTGCCCATATGATTTTCATGTTCTATGTCTCTCCTGCCCCTTCTTAACTCCCAGTTCTCTCCTTCTTTATTATAAAAAAATGGATTTAGGATAAGTAAAAATGCATAAATGTGTAATTGTCTTATCTTCAGCTTCAAGATTGTCACTAGATTCAATGGATACTCCCAATTATTCAGAAAGAACTCACAAACTGGGCTTTTTGGTAGACTGTTCTGTTAGTGAAGATAAAACTCAGGTTTCTCTTTCTTCACTGTTGGAAAAGTACAGAGTTCTGTGATTCATCTCTCTGCCAGGATAGATTGACATCACCTACCAAGAATCTACCCTTTTTGCCTTCTGGATATTTCTGAGCACTAAATATGTTAAGACCAAAAAAAAAAAAAAGGGAGAGGGGGACATTTTTGTGGCATGCTTCATTAAGAGAACTTTGGAAGCAGTGTCCTCAGGGACTGTGCCACATAATGAGACCCATTTCGTTTTGAAACATTGCTTCACCAGGAGGGAAAGCAGTTTTACTTACTCAAAGTTATAATAATAATTTTTCTGCTTCTCTAGTCATTGCAACCAATCTTGATAAATAACTAGTGACATTTAAAATGTAGCTCTCAAATCTCCCTTCTCATTAAAAGGAAAAAAAAACAGTGTTGGAAACAGCTATCCTTTCTGGCCCTATTACTAGATGGTTCACTTTAAAAATAATTGCTTTTACTATAAAAGTAGAACATGAATATTAAAGAAAATTTGGAAGCCCAGAAAAGTAGAAAGAAAAAAAGCACATTTAGCCCTGCAAACGCAAGTAAAAAATAGTTAACATTTTGTTGCTTTCATTTGTGACTTCTTCTTAGTTTTTATGCTTATGAAATATTTTCTTAGACTGAAAATAGGTCAATTTTCCATACTAAGCTATTCATTTAATGTAATTCTAAATTGCAATTCCTTATTAAAATGCAATTCTAACCTAAATCTCCGTGGATTTCTTTTAGAACTTGATTAATTCACTTTAAATTCAACTTAAAAGTATAACTGGATGAGACTACGCAAAAAAAAAAAAAATTTGAGACGGTTATGAAAGCAGCAGCCTGGTAAAAAAATACATTGAAATTAAAGATGCTAATGCTCTTTGATCTAACAATCCAATTTGAGGAAACTTTCCTTAAAATGCAGCACTTGTTTGCAAAGATGTACATCACAGGATGTTTTGGAGTGGTTTGTTTTGTTTTTTTTGTCCAGCTGCAGGTGAAGAGTAGAATTCCTCACATGTCCCAGCTCATGAAACATTAACCACCATCCACCATGAATAGAAGGGGCCTCTCTCCCTCCAGTTTTCTTAGGACCCATTCTTGTTCTCTGTTGGTCTGCTTCCTTTGGATCCCCAACCCTCATTCCCTTTTTTCCTCTTCCCCAACAATCATATACTACATTATAATCATTCATTCTTTTGGGAATGATACCTAAATTTCCTTCAATACCTTTTAATCCCAAACAAAGCAACAATGAACATCCCCAGGAACTTTCCTCTACTGACCTGTATAAAAATCTAGCTTTGACACAGTATGATATATGTAAAATAAATGTATTCTTGTCTTCACAAAGTACTTTTGAATTTTTTTCTATATTGTCTGCACCATTTTTTTACTTCCACCTACTGGTACATGAGGTTATTTTCTTCTCATTCTCAGCAATACTTGTTATTCACTTTTGTCGCTCTATAGGGGATAATGTAGCGGTTCACACGGTCATTCATACGTGTTTGACTCTTTATACTTGGTGGTCATTTGATTTCTCACTTTTGAGATTTGATCTACTTTTCCTTATTGGTGTCTGGACTTTTTCCTAATTAGTTATCAGGATTCTTTTAAAATGTTCTAAATTTTAGTCTCTTTTTAGTCGTATATTGAAGCCTTATCTTCCTTTAGTCTGTTTTGTTTATTAACAAAACAGTTTGTCTACAGTATTTTTATTTAATAGAAGTCTCAGTTTTGATGTAATCAAATCTGAATTTTTCAAATTGTGAGTTATATTTTTCATTCTTTTAAAGGTATATCCATCTGACCTGAAATCATAAAGATAACCTCTTCCATTTGTTCCTATTATCTTTATAGTTCATCTTTAAAACTTATCTACCAGAATCCATCTTTGTATTTTACATGTTCTTCACAAAATGAGCTTCTATTAGTAATCTATCTTCTCCCCCATTCATGTGGTGCTATCTTAAATTAAGGTCCCCCAATTTTAAAAGTTGACCCAATTAGCATATAAAGGACATTGCATTCAACAATGACAGACTCCTTATTCTTTTCTTTTCAAGTGTATGTAGTACATTAAGCAAAATTCATCACATGCTGGACATAAACCAAATGTCAATAAACCTTAAGAGAATTGACATTATTCATTGTAACTTCTCTGATCATAAAGGAATCAAACTAAAATTTTAAATACAAAAATAGAAATAGAAATTAAGTAATGTATTTATAATAATTCTATACATGAAAAAGATATCAAAGTAGAAATTAGAAATATAGAACAGAATGATAATAACAAAATGGCATAGCAAAATGTAAGGAATGCAGGAACTTCATAACCATATATATATGTGATATATATAATATATGCATGTGTGATGTATTTACAAAAAATACTGAAAATCAATCACCTAAGACTTTATCTCAACAAGTTAAAAGAAACAAGAAAACTAAAACAGTCTATCAAACCTAATGAGAACAGAAGAAATAAGGAGGTTAAGAGGAGAAATTAATGAAATACAAGACAAGAACACAATATGGGAAATCAAGTCAAAACCTAGTTATTTAAAATGATTATAAAAATTTAAAACTCATAGAAATACTAATCATGAAAAACACAAATGATCAATATTATGAATGCAAATGGAGACATTACTGTAGAGTCTAGATATAGGAGGCAGATAAATAACTTTATACCAATAAATGATACTTCATTATAAACTAATAGCTATTTAAAATTACAAAAGATATACAAAATTAGAAATTAGAAACAACATATCTATAAAGAAATTGAATAAATTATTAAACATGCTTCCACAAAAATAACAAATAAGTAAAAAAGGCTTTAAACTGGTTTTCCAAATATTTTATAGAGAGATAACACAAATCTTGTATAGACTCGTCTAGATAATGGAGAGGGAATAATCTGAGGCACCTACTGTAAGACCTTCTATAGCTTTGATTTAAAAACTGTTCAAGCTGGGCGTGGTGGCGCACGCTTGTAATCCCAGTACTTGGGAGGCTGAGACAGGAGGATCTGGGTTCGTGGCCAGCCTCAGCTACTAACTGAGGCTCCCTGCAACTTAGTGAGATCCTGTTCCAAAATAAAAGATTAAAAAAATAGGGCTGGGGGTATAGCTCGGAGGTAGAATCCCCTGGGTTCAATCCCCAGTATCACAAAAAAATAAAATAAAAACTGTTCAAAAGACTAATAGCCTCCAGAAAATAAAAATATACAATAATCTATTTCATGAGTGTGCATGCACAAATTCTAAACAAAATAATTGCACTAAGTTATTCTGTATTTACATAGGATTATGAGTAAATGAGATTTATTCCAGAAATGTCACGTTGATTTAATATTTGAAAATCAATATAATTCTACACATTAACAGAAAAAAATAAATTATTTCAACAGACATAGAAAAAGTATTTGATAGAATTTAACACCAAATGATGATTAAAATCTCTTAATAGGAACACAAGAGAAATTCCTTCATTTGATAAAAAATATCTATCAAAACTCAGAAATTATTAAACTTAAGTTGTTAAAAATTTTGCCTTGAAATTGGACAAAGAGAGAAGGATATCACCCTTATAGTTGACATTATATAGGCACTGCTGCCGAGGGCAACAAGACAAGCAAAAGAAGTAAATGTGTACGAGAAATGGCACCACTGTTGTCCTCCTACTAAAAATTAGTAGGTGAATGTGCCTTCTAGAGTGAGGTTTCCATCATCAACTTCTACCCTTTTCCAAAGATTTATACAATTTGGGAAGCTTACTGGGGAAAGTATTAATATTTTCAAAGACTGGCAATTTAGAATAGAAGCAGAACTTTGTGACCTGGAAAGTTGAGGGTATGTCGTAACTGGCTTCAACCTCTCTAAAACCACTTGTCCAGGAGTAAACACTTGGTCAGTCTCATTCCTAGAAAAAGGTAAAAGAAAACCTACAGTATTCACTGCAGTGGGATGAAGACAAGGGGAAGAAGCCCCTTTTAGTAGAGAAGTTCTCCTCTAGAAAATAAATGTTGGGGATACTCAAGAAGCCCTGATGGTGGCACACGCCTGCAATCCCAGTACTTGGGAGGCTGGAGACTGGAGGATTGCAGGTTTGAGGCCAGCCTCAGAAACTTACTGAGGCTCTCAGCAACTTAGTGGGACCCTGTTCAAAATAAAAAATGAAATGGGTCTGAGAGTGTAGCTCAGAGGTAGAAGAAGAAGGAGGAGGAGGAGAAGGAGGAGGAGGAGAAGGAAGGAAGGAAGGAAGGAAGGAAGGAAGGAAGGAAGGAAGGAAGGAAAGAAGGAGAAAGAAGAAAAAGGAGGAGGAGGAGGGGGCACTGATAATGGGCAGTCCTTATCTAACCTACAGAAGAAAGCAGGGAGTCTGAGCCACCAAACTGTCATGTGTCTTTCAGTCTTTCATTCTCTCTTATGTTTACCCTTCATACCTCCACATAGAGTCACAGATATGTAATGAAACCCCTGCTGTACTTGAAAGAGCTATGCCACGTCACTCTTCTTGAATTGTCATAATTTCCTATGAAAGAGTACTTTTCTGTGGTACTGGAAATTGAACCCAGGGGCATTCTACCACTGAGCTGCATCCCCAGCCCTTTTTATTTTATTTTTTAATTTTGAGACAGGGTCTTGCTAAGTTGCACAGGCTAACTTTAAACCTATGATCCTCCTGCCTCCTCCTCCCCAATAGCTGGGGTTACAGGCATAAGCCACTACACCCAGCCCTATGAAATAGTTCGTGAATAGGTTGAGATTTCTCTGGATTTAGAAATGTGTGGTAGATCACATTATTTCCTTTCTTATAGGGACTTGAATAGTCTAAGGTGTCAGACTGGAAAAAATGTTTTTTTATTATTTTCACAATGGGAAAATAAATATTTCAGTACCCAACTTTAGGGAAAATTTTAGTTTGCTATAAAACAATTCTATTCACCTCCACATGGGAGGAAAAGAAATAGATTTTCAATGAAACTTTTTAGAAAAAGCATTATCTAGTCTCATTAAGAAAGAAAATGCAAAAATCCATTAGGAATTTATGCTCCCTTTTCATATAAAATGTTACTGCAGACAATACTATATTAAGAAAGCTTCATATAAAAGAGAGCTGAAGATTATCCTAATAAATATTCAGTTAGCAAAACACCCCAATTGCGAGATCCATATTTCCCTTATTTACTTGCGATAAAAAGTGAAACAGTAGCTGAATGAAACTGCAGATCAAAATGAATTGTTTGGAAAGACTGCATGGACATTTTCTATCACAGAGGTCACAATTCATAAAAAGGACAGGATCAAAATGTGTTTTCTGTACTCAGCCTGACAATTTGTCTTATGTCTTTATCTTTGAGAATAAAGGTTTAAAGAAGACAAGATTTTTAATGGTTGACTCTGGCCTTGTTTCTGTTCTGGCTGATTTCTTTCTTTCCATTTGCATTTATGTAATTTATTATTTTTCTTTCTTTTATACTTTTATTGGTGCAATGTACTTTTTATTAATGACTGAGATTTGTATAGCACTGATATGCTGATCTGATAACCTTAGCCAGAGGATATGGAGAGGATCAGTCAGGCTGCCCCCGTAAAAGAAATAGAAATTAATATATCAGAGGATAGAACCAGACTCCAGTATGGGCCACCGTCTTAGAGAGGAGCTGTTTCCTAGCAGCTGCCCGTGTGCTTATTTGGTTGCAGGTTCAGCGGAAATCGCAATGCTATGTGATTTCCAATAGAGTTGATGTAAGTCCTAGGCTAACGTGGCATTGGGAAAAAGTAAATTCATAGGCCCAGTGTGTGCTGAGCCCTTCAGAGTTTAGCTGCATTACGTGGTTCCGTTCGAGAGTCAACTCAGAACTAAGGGACGCAGAAGAAGAGGAACAAGTTCAGAGGAGGACAGCTGAGGTGGTTAGGCATCAAGGTATGGTCATGTAGGGAACTGCCAGAGAAACAGAGAAAAGAGAAGATTCGTGAGAGACCTGGTGTGTGTTCTCCCTTCCTTGCAGTGCTGCCATGTGGCGGCAGGACGCGCCTGACTGCCATTGCAGAGGGAGCCATGAAAGAATGCTCCCTAAGCAGGAGGCGATTGCCTCGTCACTGAAGCATTCAAACAGATCGGCCCCTGTCCAGGTTTTTGGAGGGATGCTTGGGGTAGAAAGAGCGGTCCTGGGGCATCTTAGATTGGAGGAGTGGCCTGACCAGCCTCTGTGATGCCCTCCACACCAAAATTCTGCAAGACTTTCTGTGTGAGTCAGGTGTCCCTACGATGCCATCTTCCCACCCGTCCTCATGTTATGAAGTTTCTTTTTCTGTGTGCTGCCTCCTTAAGTGACCCGACAGCCCTTTCTCTTCTTATTTTACATCTCTTATACTACCCACCACATTCTGTCCTGCACCATATTTCTCTTTTTCCTTGTCTTCCTCCCTTATCTATCATGAGTTCTGACATCTCCAGGGCAGGCTCTGGCTTCCTGTCAATTGCACACCCTTTGCCCAAAAGCTTTTGTGTCAGATGTGCATACTTGCATCTTTGCAAATACTTACATAAGCAACTCAGAAAATAAAAGAATATGCTATAGGAAAAAAAAAAGGTGTTGGCTTACTCAACAGGGAGTAAGCCAAAGCTTAAATGCTCCATCATGACCCTGATTCAAACTAAAAACTTAAAAAAGGGCTGGGGGTGTAGCTCAGAGGCAGAATTCCCCTGCATTCAACCCCCAGCATATCACATACACACACATAAAAAAAAAGCTCCATTATATAGCAAAAACGATTGTACATATGCAAAAAAATAATTTCTTCTGATCTGGGAAATATACTTTACACATTGAGAAGCCAGTGTTTTCTGAGGTCAACCAAACCACTTCTTAGGTTGAAAAGATGGAAATGAGGAAGTCAGAAAAAGAGAGTAGGGACTCATTCCGGAGCATTCTGATTATGCTGAGTTTGACATGCCAGGGAACCAAGCCCAACGCCAACAGTTGTTATTTTTCCAGGACCATTAAATGGAATATCCTATCTTTCCATTTCCTGGATATGCAGCCTCTTCACAGGGATCCTACTTAGGCATACCTGAGACCCAGAATTGATTTGCAAATTTGTGATCCTCACTCTGCCGGGAGAAGTCTTGAATGGTCCAGACGCAAGCACTGGGCAAGCAGAGGCTGTGACTGCAGCCCAGGGAACTGTCAACCTCGCTCCCCACAATCACTGTGGCTGGTTAAAAAGCAAAAGTGCTCCTGATTTTAAGGGGAATTCTGGCAATTTTTCCCCGTTCAATATGATATTGGCTTTGGGTTTCCACCACTCCTTTTCAACATAGTCCTTGAAACTCTTGCCAGAGCAATAAGACAGGAGAAGGATATCAAAGGAATTCAAATAGGAAAAGAAGAGCTAAAATTATCTCTATTTGCAGATGATATGATCCTATATCTAGAAGACCCAAAGAACTCAACCAAAAGTCTACTAGAGCTAATCAACAAATTCAGCAAAGTAGCAGG
>PVJS01060674.1:0-11192 GCA_004027185.1 Glis glis | reverse complement strand
ATGGAACCAACCTAGGTGTCCATCAACAGATGAGTGGATTACAAAATTGTGGGAAATACACACAATGGAATTCTACTCAGCAATAAAGAAGAACAAAATAATATCATTTGCAAGAAAGTGGAAGGATCTGGAGAACATTATGTTAAGCGAGATCAGTCAATCACAAAAAAAGAAGGGACATATGTTTTCATTAATATGTGCAACCTAAGGAGTAATGGGGACACACAAATGACTCTGGTTGATAATGGAGAACCCTCAGTGGGGAAGCGAAGTGGTACAAGGGAAGGGGAAGGGCAAGAAAGAAGCGAACCAGTGGAATTACTATCATAAACAATGTGTACATGTGAGAACAAACCAACATCATTCTTGGTACTCCATATGGGTGGGGGGTGGCGGGGGGACACTAAGAGCTGTGTGCATGTATATTAACATCAAATAGATATTCATTGTGATGTGAGACTACAATGCACCAATAAAAGCATGTTAAAAAAATAAGATGACGCCACTGGACAGCTCTCCCTCCCTGGACAAGTGGGTTGATTCATTTTCTCCCTTTTGGGTTGGATCAGCACCCCCAAGGTGGGTTGCCCATTGGGAGAACCATCCTCCATCCCTGGGTCTTGTTTTTCCTGGGTTCTAACCATAGAGCTAAGCTAAACAACAGAATTGACTGGCCATGTTATGTGCTGTGTTGTGCTGGGATGTGTTGGAATATTTCCATAAAATGGCAATTTCTCCACTCCCCCTAAAAATTAAACACTTGTGCATCAGAGGAAGCAGCTGCAGAAGGAACGCTGACAATGCAAGGTAGAGAAGAGAGCTGTCAAGAGGAGAGGGCTGCTTTTATTCTGTCTGCCCGAGCAGAGAGCTCTTATGATACATTAGCTCGGAGAGAGCGGGTGAGACCTGGTGTTCAGATGAGAGATGAGCAGCGAGGCGGCCACCGAAAGGTCAAATGCTCATTGTCCTCGTGTCTCAGAGAGCTCAGTGTTGACGACGCAGCCCCCTCCTTGTTTCTCCCTTCCTATCAAACTGCCTTTATACAAGAGCCATCAACACTCAGCTCTTCCTCTCTGGGAAGGAGCAGGCTTGGAGTGGGAGGGGAGGTTGCAGGTACCTTGGAAATGACAGTTACTGCCAGTCTCTTGCCTCTCAAGAGTAAGGATTAGAGGGAGGGCTGCAAAGCCCCGAACAGTGTCGTGGATGAAGGGAACGGGTCATGGTACCCTTCTTCTAAGACTCAAACTATAAGAGTTTTTCCTCTTCTTTTGCTATCTCTTCTTCTCTTATTATTAATCTTACAGAGGAGAAATGGCCAGTCGAGAACTTCTGTCTGAACTGAATTTTTTTCCAAGAATTCTATCCCATCCTACACGATCCTGTGTTCTCTATGTCTCTCCTAAACTGGTCTTCCTCAGCACTTGCTACATTAAAAAAAAATTCCCCAAACTTCTCTCTTTCTCCCAGCAAATATGACTTCTAAACCAAAGTGGATTTCTCTCTTCCCTCCTAACCTACTAAGACATGCCCACTCTGCACCAGTTGGTATAATTTTTTGCCCAAGTCCTGTTACTGACCAGGACTAGGACTTTGCCTAGCCTTCTCTATAGGTCCAGAGTAATTTCCTTTTAAAAGAAGAGAGACAGCATGTTGTAATTTGTGTACTCTGTCACCTCTAAAATATCGTGAGGCTTATGATGCTCTTCCTAATTGTAACTTAAAAGACAGAAGTATATTGCTTTACCAAATGACTTGGTGAAGTGCCGTTGCTGTCAAGCCCAATTTCACTCTCTTGAGGGAACATACAGATGAAGATTTAAGTAAACACGAAAGCAGTTTGGTCTTTGTAGATCAATTCCCAAAGGCAATTTTGGACTCTTACATATTTCCCAGAAATTGTTGCCCTTCAATGAATTCAAAACATTATTGAACTAGTGGAAGCCACTTTACTGGAGATTACAGAATATGGCCTTTATCTCTTGGTAAAGGCACACTAGTTGTTCATTGTAGCCACTTAATGAATGTAGGGAAATCATAGAAATAGAACCCTTTCTGAGGATTATTGTATGGTAAGGTGAGAGGCTACCAGGAGGCTCCTGAGTGATGCCAGGTGCTGGTTTAACTCACCCCACCTTCATAACATCTTTGCTGCAAACTCAGTAGTTGGTCCTTCACCCAGAAATCCTCTTCCTAGACTCAGGATCATCCATGCTGCATGTTGAAGCTTGTTTTCCAAACATCTCTTCTTGGGATGGTGTATTGGTTAGCTTTTGCTGTGTAACAAATCACCCCAAAATATAGTGGCTTAAAACAACAACTATTTAATGGCCTTATAATTCTATTGGCTGGAAGTTTGGGCTGGTTCTAGCTTATAGGTCCTTTGGTTTATGTTGAGCTCATTTTTCTTCAATTGGTTGCCAGGCAGTCTTAGGATGGCCTCGGTGGAGATAGCTTATCTCCCATATGGACTGTTATATAACTCAGGTTATCCCTTTTTCACATGGCTACTGGGCAAGATTCTGAGGGAGTGGGGAAGCTTCATGACTTCTTAAGGCCTAGTCTCTGTTTTTTTTTTTGGCAGTACTAGGGATTGAACCCAGGAGCATTCTACCTCTGAGTTACACCCCCAGCCCTATTTTTTATTCTTTATTTAGACACAGGGTCTCACTAAGTTGTGGAGGGCCTCACTAAGTAGCTGAGGCTGGCCACAAACCTGTGATCCTCCTGTCTCAGCCTCCCAAGTACTGGGATTACAAGTGTATGCCACCGGCTTAAGGCCTAGTCTCTACTGCCACATACTATTGGTCAAAGCAAGCCCCAAGGGCAGTCCTGATTGCAAGGGTGGAGAAATAAACTCTGCTTTTCTGTGGGAGGATTTATAAAATCACATTGCAAGGGGTCTGGACAGGAGGGGATAATTAAGCCCATTTTTCTTTCAAGCAGTACTCTGTGTGTGTGTGTGTGTGTGTGTGTGTGCATGTATTTCTTCTCTTTCCCCCCTTTTCCTCTTCCTCTTCCTTCTCCTTCTTATTTTTTGTGGTACTGGGGATAAACCCAGAGGGAATTCTACCTCAGAGTGTTGCTAAGTTGCTGAGAGCCTTGCTAAGTTGCTGAGGCTGGCTTCGAACCTGTGATCCTCCTGTCTTAGCCTCCCAAGTATGGATTATAGGTGTGTGCCACCATGCCCAGGTTTATATAGTATGTTTTCATTTATTTTTTATTTTCTTGTCCTGGAGAAGACTTATGATCATTTGGGATGGCTTTTTAAGCCAATCCAGGCTTAATATTTATAGACCTAAGGAAAACACTAGATTCTTTTTTTTTTTTGGAGTTACAAAATATAGGTTTGGAGTTTAGCAGTCTCCACAAAACTGAAAGAAGGGCCTCCTTTTTCTCCCTTTACTAAAGCAGTGCTCAGTACAAGTGCTTTAGGGGGCCATGTTCCTCGGAATGTTGTCTTTAGTTCCGAGGTCCTACTAACATCATTTCTATTGCTAGGTTTTCTGTCATCCCCAAATGAATACTGTGAACTATTGCTAAGGGATCAACACACCCAAATCCCCATTATCTAATTTCATAAGTTTGATTCATCTGTGGTGATTCTTAACATCTTGCTATATTGATATTTCCATATTCACTTCCTTTGCACTTAGTATACATGTGGATTTTATTCAAAGAAGAAGCTATTTCTTTTTGTTCTGTTTTGGTACTGAGGATTGAAGTACCTCTATTTTATTTTTATTTTGAAAATAAATAGGAATAGCTTTATTTTATTTTTATTTTGAAACAGAGTCTTGCTAAGTTGCTGACACTTGCCTCGAACCTGCGATCCTCCTCTCTCAGCCTCCCCAGTCCTGGGATTACAGGTGTGCAGCACCACACCTGGCTCCAAAAGCTCTATCTTTTATGGGGGAGGCTTGAGTGACTAAAGCCTGGTTTGTACTGTTTGTTTTGAAGCAGTCTGAGTGAGGGGCAGCTCAGTGCTTGTGTGAGAGGCTGATTGTCCTAAGTCAGGACTTCCTACATAGAATACATTAAAAGTCTCCCTGGACATCACATCCATCTGAGTTCAATGCAAATGTCAAGACAAATCTAAGAGATTTTTTTTGCTTTATTCACTATTTTGGACTGTCCCCATCTGCTTTCTTTCTGTACATGAATAATTGAGAATTGACTGCATAATGCATGACTGGTGGCTTATTTATAGTTTTTGATAGAGCCCCTTGTATGCTTCATTGTGCATTATGAAACTCTAATCTATTCAGATTATAAATCTCTCTTCTCGTTTTTGGAGGTAGCTTACTATAAGACCCCAAATGTAGTAAATATTAAAATGGTAAAGCCATAAAAGTATACTGTGAGGCCTAAGAGTTAATCTCCTAATAATAAGGACTTTCTTTGAGACGGCTACTGCCTAGGCACTTTCAAAACATGAATACATAAATAAATAATTCTCTCTGTAACCCTTCAAGGTGGATTTGATGATTCTTATTTCATATATGAGGAAATTAATGCTCTTAGCAGTGAAGTAACTTATTTAGAAGAGCACAGAATCATGATGTCACTAAACCAGAAGGGAAGCCAAGGTCAGCCTGACTCCAGAGCCAGTTCTTTCTCTACTACAATAGGATTCTTCCTATGATAATTACTTTTGACTGCTGAATCGCTGCCACCGTAATTTTGTAGGAATGTACTTATTTCTTGGAAGAACTGATACCCCCCACTTCCCCATCTTTATGATATGATGACATAGCTACAAGATGAAAGTCATCTTTTAAAAATTTACATGGGCTGGGCATGGTGGTACACACCTGTAATTCCAGTACTTGGGAGGCTGAGACAGGAGGATCGCAGGTTTGAAGCTTCAAGGCCAGCCTCAGCAACTTAGTGAGACTGAGCTTATTTAAAAAAAAAAGAAAGAAAGAAAAGAAAAAGAAAAAGAAAAATCAGAGGTAGAATGTCTGTGTTCAAGTCCTGGTACCACAAAAACAAAACAGAACAAGAAACCTCACATGGTTTTGGAATGGTAGACATTTCAAAAACCTAGGGGAAAGGCATTGACTGAGTGGGGGACATGAGGTGTGTGGGGAAATTCAGAAAAGAATTTCTCTAGCCAGGTGTAGTGGTGGTGTGCGTCTGTAATCCCAGTACTTGGGAGGCTGAGATGGCATGATCACAGGTTTGAGGCCAGACTCAGCAACTTATAGAGACCTGTTTCAAAAGAAAAGATAAAATAGGACTGGGAGTGTAGCTCAGAGGTGGAAAGCCCCTGGGTTCAATCCCCAGTACCACAAAACACACACACACACACACACACACACACACACACACACACACACGCAACTCCCAAACAAACAAACAACAACAACAACAAAAATAGAAGAGGAAGAAGAAAGGAGCTTTTCTGTTGGGTCTTGAAAGGGTGTAATTTGAAAATTACGTGTCTTAATCCTGAATTCCATATAGTTAGAATGCACACTTTTGGAAGCCTGTTCAGTGTCAGTGTCTTTTAAATACTCTCAAGCCTAGAGCACTGGAAAGACACCAGCCTCCTCTCCACCCAGAACTGGGTCTTTTTTTTTTTGCGGTACTGGGGATTGAACGCAGGGGCGTTCTACCTCTGTGCTACTCCCCCGGCCCTATTTTTTATACTTTATTTTGAAACCGGGTCTCACGAAGTTGTGGAGGGCCTCACTAAGGAAGGAGAGAGAGAGAGAGAGAGTGAGAGAGAGCTGAGGCTGGCCGCGAACCCGGATCCTCCGGTCTCTGCCTCCCAAAGTACTGGGATTACAAGCGTGCGCCACCATGCCCGGCCAGAACTGGGTCTTGATGGTATTACAAGACCTTGGTGATTTTTCCCCAATGAAGGCATCAGGTCAGACTCCACCGACTCCACCTTCCTCTTCTTAACACATCTCCTTATTATTATTATTATTATTATTATTATTATTGTAAATTGAAGTCAGGGACATCATAGCTGCTCCTGGAAATCAGATCATCAGCTCTATGCAGTCCGTCAGCCTCCCTCTGCCATGGGTATGCGTCTAGGAGAGCCTTTATTCCAGGACAGGGTGCTTGGATTTCTTGGTTTGGTTCTAACAGAAAGCCATAGATTTTGCTTCAAAGCTGTTTAGTTCCAGAATAACATTTCCCAAGTGTCTTCCCAAACAGCACTTTTGAAGCCTGAGAAACTCTTGGAAATTAACAAGATACTCTAGCTTGGGAAAGGCTTAGAGAAATGCTGCACTTAACATACCTGCTTAACCATTTAATTCTGGGTATTTTAGGCCTGTAATGTTTTAGTGATATATATTTATATCCTTATTTTAACTATATTTTATTGGTGCAATTTTTAAACTAAAGTTTTAGTGGTGTAATTGTACACGACAGTGAGATTCATAGTTATACATTCATCTATGCACATAACATTATTTGGTCTATTTCCTTCCCTATACTTCCCCTTTCCCGCCTCTCCTCCCTTCCCTGATTTCCTTTCACTACTTTACTCATCTCTTTCCTAATATGATGGAGATAAGTTTCTCTTTCTTTCTTTTTTTCCCTCCAGTTTCCATGTATGAGAGAAAACATGTGGCTCTTTATTTCCTGAGTCTGGCTGATGTCACTTAGCATGATGTTCTCCAGTTCCATCTATTTTCCTGCAGATGGTATAATTTTTTTTCTTCTTTATGGCTGAGTAAAACTCCATTGCATGTGTGTATTATATATTTGAGTGGAGATATCCAAGTAGCAAGAGGATCTATTGAGCTTGGCACTCGGGGGAGAGATAAAGACTAGAGATAAATGTAAGTGAGTTATCAGCATATAGCTGTTTTCTTCTGCACTGGGACTTTTCCTATCATAAACAGAAAGGAGAGGAGAGCCCGCCTGTGGCCTGGAACACCTATGGGAAACATGTGATCCCAACCTGTAATACAACCAATTTTGAACAACATGGAAAGCTTTGAAAAACACATGAAGAGGATATATGAACTGTAATTTAAAAACTTAAAAGTTGCCCTGAATAATATTAATTTATATAAAGCCATACAAAATATTCAGTGCTTTTTAAGTTTAACTTTGGGCTTAACAATTTCCAAACAGGGACAGCTTTGCTGGAAATAATGTCTTGGATTAAAGGATTTTTCTGATTCTAACAGATTCTCTTCTCCATAAGTGGAACGGAAAGACTTTTTCATTCCCAGGTCTTGCTGTTTGTGCGCTCTGTGGAACTGCCACACACTTAGGTCTAGACAGGTTGCTTTGGCTTTAGAGATTAGAGGGAAAGTAGAGGGAAAAAATAAAAATGCATTCTTAAATGAGCAGAGGGACACATTCATAGTCGCACATACAAATGGAGAAGTAGTGGAGAGATATAATGATTAATGCATGCGTCATTGAAGGAAGGAATGTGAAAATACATTCATTGGACCCACTTTTTGGGGAGAAGTTAAATTATAATGAGTACTATGAAGTCATATCTTTTTTCCTGACTTATAAAGACTCATATTTTTAGACAGTCTTATATAATGTTGAAAAAATTTTTACCAAAAGATATGAGTAGGCTTTTTAGTTCTCTTTATTTTTCAGATTCTCTTTCACATCACTACTCTCAGATTTTAGGCTCTTATCCTGCCTAGTCTTTTCCATTAAACTAAAAAAAAATCCTCGGACCAATTTACCAATGAATATGTCATTCATTCATTTATTCATTGGTTGAGGAATAATTTATTCATTTAACAAATGCTTCATGAGTAGTTACTATATCCTCGGCACTGTTCTAGCTCTGAGACTACATGGGTGGACAAAATGTATAAAAAATATCTGCCTTTATGGAAGTTACATTCAAGATCAAAGGGAGAAAGAGCCAGAAAATAAATAAATGTAAAAATAAGGTACATATACATTCAAGATCAAAGGGAGAGTTAGAAAATAAATGTAAAAATAAGTTACATATGTGTCATATGGTGGTAATTGCTATGGAAAATAAATAAAGCAAGAAAGAGGGGTGGTATGGTTTGAAAATAAAATGTCCCCAGGACTTCATGCTCTGAAGGTAGGGCATGTCTGGAGGTGGGTGCCTGAGGGTGTGGCCTGGGTGCCCCCTCCCCTTGCTCTTTCTGCTTCCTGCTGGGATTCCCTGAGGACGTACAGCTTCAGCAGACCCTCCCCCCAATGGACCATGACCTTTGAACCTTTCCAAAACCATGAGCAAATAAATCTTCCTTATCCTAAAGTTGTGCGAGTCAGGTGTTTGGGTCATAGCGGTGACAATGCTGACTGAAACAGGGAGGGGGAGGTGAGCTTGAATTTTTAGTATGCTCATCAGGATGTCACTGATATTTGAGCAAATTTCAGAAGGAAAGTAAAGAAGAGAGATGAGAAGATATCTGGGAGAATGAACTCTATGGTCTATTCAAGTACCAGGGAAAAATAATCAGTTCAAAGAAATAAAAATGTTAACAATGGCATTTCAGATGACAATTAGGATTAGGGAGATAATTTGGGTTCAAGACCTTCTTTAACTGTGAATCATACCATGCAAGTTGCTGCCCACAGTGCTGGTGAGAAAGGCTAATCCAGGAAAGGATGTTTGGTTTTGAGTAGGACTTAGAAAGATGAAGGTTCTGCTGTTTAGTAGATGACAGGCAATGGATGGATCTGTTGTGAAAGCTCAAAGGCTCCCAGGAACATGATGGGATGCCAGAAGATGTTTGAATATCATCAGGGATGGAGGGATGGAGGGAGACAGATAGGAAGAAGAAGAAGAAGAAGAAGAAAAGAAGAAGAAGAAGAAGAAGAAGAAGAAGACGAAGAAGAAGAAGAAGAAGAAGAAGAAGAAGAAGAAGAAGGGGAGGAGGAGGAGGAGGAGGAGGAGGAGGAGGGGAAAGAAGAAACCCATTTTTCTAACTCTTGACTTCTATCAGCAATGCTTCTTCTGACATTAGAATATGTGTGGGGTCTAGGCCTTATTTGGTTCTCTGTAGGTCTAATAATGATCCTCTATCCCTATAAGGGAACCCTAATGGTATATGTTAGAAGTATAACTGAGGGGGTCTATTTAGGTTGGCAGAGAAAGTGAGAGGAAACCAGGACTGGCTTCTCATATTTCTGATATGATATTCCTACCTTTGGATCCCCAACATTTTCCTCATGGACTCTGGGTAACTGATGTCAAAGCCTAGCATTTAGGGATGCCAAAGTTCTTGGTCCTCTGTAGTGTCCTCTTGTATCTCTCATGGTCTGTCTGTCAGCACTCATTGTCTGAATGTCCCTATTGGATTTCCAGAGCACCAAATCATTTGCCTGGATGACTCTAATTCTCAAGACAACCAGACGTCCCAGTTGGGGCCACCACAAATGCTGTTCAGATAGAAAGCTTCTCAAGGGCACCTAGCCGAGAGTGCAAGGGAGGACTCAGCCCCACTCTGGTTTGCTCACTACGCCATGCACCCTGTCCTGAAGCTTCATCCACCTGGGGAAAGAGGTGTCCTTTTCTCATTTATCCAGAAGCAACGGATGCTTGTCAAGCAGTGTTCTCTGGTGGCTGCAGTGCTCCCAAGTGGCCCCCTTTCCCATTCACACAATAGAAAATGAGAGCTGGCAGTGGCCCTCTTCCAGTTTTCCATGATGTATCTTCAAAGAAAATCTCTCTCCTTCTATCTTCTAGCGTGCACAAGCAGACACACTCATCAGATTTTATGCATTTGTGTGGCCACATGCACATATAATTCCCTTTGTCTGTAGTGAAGAAGAGCTCATTGGTCCTCAAATTCTGTTTCATTAAATCTGAAGGTTGTAATTATACTGGGAACAAGCTAAGATTATTTCCCACCAAATCACTTTGGAGAGTGATGAAATATCACTGAGTAAAATCAGGCTGGTTTATATATCCCCCGTTTTTTTGTGGTACTGGGGGATTGAACCCAGGAACATTCTACAGTCAATATACACCCCCAGCCTTTTAGAAAAATTTTGTTTGTTTGTTTTGAAACAGGGTCTCACTAGGTTGCTGAGAGTCTTGCTAAGTTGCTGAGGCTGGCTTTGAACCTGCAATTCTTCTGTCTCAGCCTCCCAAGTACTGGGGTTACAGGTGTGCACCACCACAACCAGTTATAGTTCCCATTTTATGTTTGACTAAATCTTAGGATTATAGTAATTACACAGGGAATTGCCAGGTCATCCTAGTTGTGGGAAGTGCCTTACCTAACCCATTTCAACAGGGTGCTCACTTTGACCTTGTCAGAAGGCATGGTTTGAAGTGAGAAATGGCTCAATGTGAAGGCCATGCTCTCAGTGGTACAGGTGAAGCAGGTTTCTGATAGAACCAGCTGGACCAGCTCTCATGGAGGTGAAGTAGTCTGCCTTTCTATTTTGCTGGGAATTGTGCCTACTTTGTTTTGGTGTTAAGAACAAGAGCTTTGGAGACAGATTTCTAAGATTCAAATTTAAATTCAACCCCTTACCTATATATGAACTTGACCAATTTCCTTAATTATTGTGTACTTTGGGTTTTCATCACCATCTTCTTTATCATCAGTGTCATCATCATCATCATTATTATTGCCACCACCACCTAATTCTTGTCCCTGTCCCTTCAATGGCTTTCCCCTACAGTGGGACGCTGTTCCTTTTGTGTGCCTTTCTTTCCCTCCCTATGTTACTCTGCCTGCCAAGTTATTCCCAAGCACCAGATTGGGCTTTCCTTGGTGTCTGGGTTCCTCCTGAGTTGACATCCTGGATTTCACCTGGATACAGGCTATTTCAATGCAATTGGATCCAAAGTTAACAGACGGTGCTCCCTACAGGAGGAGAGAGTTGGGGTTTAATGTGTTCAGAAAAATAAATGCATAGACCGCATAAAAATAAAATATTGCTCCTAGCAATCTTTGTAAACTTATTTGGATTAGAGTTTAAGGAAAATGTAGAGGCATTATATGTATAATAAAAATGATAGCTAGGTGGTCTCTGTGGAGTTGGCTGCCAGAAAGACATCCAGGAGATTGGGAAGAAGATGGCGACGGAGTAGGAGCCCCTGAACGAGCCTGTCTCAAAACTGTCTCAGAATCGCATCAGGGACTCAGAAATAAACAACATCGCACAGACACAAAAGACCCAAAACCCTAAATCCAGTAACCCAAGTACGAATACGCAGACACAGAGGCTACCAGCTCCAGAATTCCTCAGAAAGCTGC
>PVJS01060673.1:0-11189 GCA_004027185.1 Glis glis | reverse complement strand
AAGTTGCGGAGGGCCTCACTAAGTAGCTGAGGCTGGCCGCGAACCCGGATCCTCCGGTCTCCACCTCCCAAAGTACTGGGATTACAAGCATGCGCCACCATGCCCGGCTTCCTAGAGACATTTAGGAAGACAGTATTTAATCATTTTTTGTGGTACTGGGGATTGAACTCGGGCATTCTAACTCCGAGTTACACCCAGCCCTGTTTCATTCTTATTTATTTTTTTTGCGGTACCGGGGATTGAACCTAGGGGCGTTCTACCTCCGCACTACACCCCCGGCCCTATTTTTTTATACTTTATTTTGAAACTGGGTCTCACGAAGTTGTGGAGGGCCTTACTAGGTAGAGAGAGAGAGAGAGAGAGAGAGAGAGAGAGAGAGAGGGAGGGAGGGGGGGGGAGGGGGAGAGAGAGAGAGAGAGAGAGAGAGAGATAGAGAGATAGAGAGAGAGAGAGAGCTGAGGCTGGCCGCAAACCCAGATCCTCCGGTCTCCGCCTCCCAAAGTACTGGGATTACAAGCGCCACCACACCCAGCTCATTCTTATTTTGAAACAGGGTCTCGCTAGGTTGATGAGAATCTCACTACTTGCTGAGGCTGTCCTCGAACCTGCCATCCTCCTAAGTCCTGGGATTACAGGCCTGCACCATGATGCCCGGCCTCAAATACAGAATTTAAACCAGTGCAAAGAATGCTCTAAAGGAAGGGCTCCTCGGAGAAAAAAGGCCAAGTTATAAAGGGATCTTCTCTACTCCATAGTAATGATTTTCTGGAATTTGTAAGGCTAACCAGTCATCTCTTCTGAGTAAATTAATTTAAAACACAAAAAAGATAAAGAAAAGTAGCTTTATTTATGTAATTTAGAAAAATTGATTGTAGTGTTAGAATTTGTCAAATGTTTTCCATTTTGAACAATTTACAAGAGTACTTATATACAAACATAATAAAATAGAGTACATCACATTGCTTTTGATTGAATCAAAGTTTTCTCAATTCTGAACGTGCCTCTATCACTTCGGTTTGTACTTTTTAAGGGGAAATGCTTTATTTTGACGTAGCGCTTGATTCACATGGTATAATAAATTGAAGTGGAAGGAGAGTTGATCATGAACGGAGTTAAAAAATATTTTTTAACCAATATGACTTCATCATTAACTTTTTCTGTATTAAAATATGTTCCATGTTAAAAAAAATACTTGTATTCACTGATGATCTAAATTTATTATACTAAGTTTGGCATTCATATAAACCCATAGTTGATCTAAATACAATACAGGTATGTATCTATATGAAACTTACCAATATGAATGTTTGCCAAAAATGAAAATCAACAGAATTGTTAGGAAGAGAGGTAACAGAAAATCCATTTAAAAAATAGTGATGTGGAGTTGCTTTATTCTATTTAAAATGATTAACTTTCATTTTGTTAACACAATGTGAACTAACCCAAAAGATGGTGAAAGGTCATGATATTTATGGGCACCAAATCTTATATCACACTGCAGAGCTGTAATTAATTTGTACCATTATATATTGTTTGATTCTAAAACAAGTTTCCTAAATAGCTTTTGCATCATGTAATCTTGCTGGAGAAATCCAATAAAGTTTAATACTATTACTGAATAAGGCAGAATTTTCAATTAGCCACTGGGATACAATATAAATGCGGATAATTTATACTAGAGTGAAACATGTATCTGTCAAGAATTAAGTATGCCACATGGATATGGACCAACAGGAAAGGTCCGTTTCATTTTTAAAGCAGTGGATTGTTTAGTGTATTTAATTCTTGAGCACTTCCTTGGGATTCCTGGCAAGAATTCTGATAGTTCTATGGCCTTAATTAAAAGGGGGAAAAACATGAAAAATGCTGTTTGCTGTCACTTTGCAAAGTCACAGCTATTTAAATTAAAACAATCAACTAGGCCTCCAAGTGCACTTGTGTCTAAAATTTTGCTTTTGTCCCTCAAAGAGAAGGAAATGATCAAGTATTATATTAAGGTGCTTACTCTTCCAGAAAAATAACATCAGAGGAAATTGGTCTTTAATTGGATGCTTGAATTCTTTCCAGGGTTCTTGGTGTGTTTAGATGATGGTAACTTGACTTTGACACTTTCCTGATTGCCCTTCAGAGCGGCCTCAAGGCGGGCTTTCAGGGCTGGAGAGGAAGCCATCACGTTTTTAAAAACCGATGAATACTGAGGCCCAATCTGCATGAGATTTTGTAAAGCGAAGTCATGTAAATTCCTCATTACTGAAGTTGCTGATCCCAGAGCAGTCTCATCCAAAAGGAAGGAAATGAGGATGGGCAGGAGACCGGCCACCAGCTGAGAGCCTGGAGAGCACAAGTGGGGAAGTTCAGGAACACAACTGCTCACCACTCAAGGCGGCAAAGCACCTCATCTGCAGCTTCCCTGGGAGGAAACAATTCTTCCCACCTCTTCTCCCAAACCAATACTAAATAATATCAACATCTGGGATTAATGTAACACCCATCTTTCAATGAATGCGAAATACAGATACAATGTGACTAGATGAATGGTTATCTATCATCTACCTATTTATCTATCTATGTATCTATTTATCATTTATCATCTATCTATTTTTTAGTACTGGGGATGGAACCCAGGGGCCTTTTACCTCTGGGCTAAACCCCCAGACCTATTTTATTTCTTATTTGGAAACAAGGTCTCGCTAAGTTGCTGACAGCCTCACTAAGTTGCTGAGGCTGGCTTCGAACCTGCGATCCTCCTGTCTCAGCCTCCCAAATACTGGGATTACAAGTTCTGACCTTGGAGAGATTCTGCAACATTCTGAACTTAGTGCTGACACTTACGATGCTGTTCTTCAGCGACAGGGACCAGTGCCTCCAAGACCTTTATGCCTTCTTGAAAGACCTGAAGCTCCGTAGTGTCCTTAGGCTTTCTCTTGTCTATTTCCTGCAGTTTTTCCACAATAGAGGATGCTAAAGAGTAAATGTATGGGTAGGAAATGGCTGGATTCGGACACTGAAAAATGGAATGTAGGAGCTGATAGGTCTTGACTTGTACCTAATCAGATAAGAGACAAGAATAGTATAAATTGTAAATACAGAAAAGTCCCTAAAACAAATGAGTCCCTAAATTTTTTTTTCAGTACTGGGGATTGAACCCAGGGGCATTTTTACCTCCAAGCTACACCTCCAGCCCTATTTTTATTCTTTTTTTTTTTTTTGCGGTACCAGGGATTGAACCCAGGGGGGTTCTACCTCCGAGCTATACCCCTGGCCCTATTTTTTATCCTTTATTTTGAAACCGGTCTCACGAAGTTGTGGAGGGCCTCACTAAGTAGCTGAGGCTGGCCACAAACCCGGATCCTCCTGTCTCAGCCTCCCAAGTACCGGGATTACAATCGTGCGCCACCATGCCCGGCTTATTCTTTATTTTTGAAACAGGGTCTCACTAAGTTGCGGAAGGCCTAAGTAGCTGAGGCTGGCCGCAAACCTGTGATCCTTCTGTCTCAGCCTCCCAAGTACTGGGATTACAAGCGTGTGCCAGCATGCCTGGCTTTTAAAAATTCTTTGCAATTAAAGTTGCAAAAGTATTTACATTTATTTCTAATTTATTTTTAATTTTGGAAGTCTAAGTACCAACAGATATTTTCTTTTCTTTTTGAGATACTGGAGATTGAACCTGGTGCACTGTACCACTAAACTACACCCTCAGCCCTTTATCTTTTCTTTCTTTTTTTTTTTGTGGTACTGGGGATGGAACCCAGGGGCATTCTACCTCCGAGCTATACCTCCAGTCCTATTTTATTCTTTTTTTTAACTTATTTTTGAAACAGGGTCTCACTAAGTTGCAGAGGGCCTCACTAAGTAGCTGAGGTTGGCTGTGAACCTGTGATCCTCCTGTCTCAGCCTCCCAAGTACTGGGATTACGAGTGTGTGGCACCATGTCTGGCTTTTTCTTTTCTTTTGAGACAAGGATTGCTGGGTTGCCTAGGTTGGCCTCAAACTTGAGATTCTCCTGCCTTAGCTTCTAGAGTTGCTGGGATTACAGGTGTGTGTCACTGCTTCTGGCTGGAAAAGTTTTCAATTAGCAATAATTGAGCCTCAGATAAACTTCATTGGCTATGATACTGCCACTGTGCAAAGCAAGTATTCAAACTTGGATGCTAACAAAGGTTCTAACAATTTGGAGCAGGACAGAGGCACATGGGCACAATAGGGAAGGATAATAATGAGTGGTTACTTTTTCTTCTTTTCTCTAGTTCCCATTTTCTCCTTCATGTCCCTCTCTATAATGTACAATGACAATAAAAAACTAAAAACAATAAAACACAAAAGTATTTTAGAAAATATTTTAGACAAAAAGCTCACACATTTAAGGTTCATTTCTTTTCTTTCTCTCTCTCTCTTTTTCTTTCCAGTGCTGGGGATTGAACCCAGAGCCTAGTGCATACTAGGCAAGTGCGCTATCACTGAGCTACACCCCAGCCTAATGTTTGATGTTCATAGGTCATGGTCTGAAGGTTTTCAGGAACCATGTCTGAATCACACTAAGTATATATCATCACATAACAGAGCCACAACTTGGAGACTGCTATGCAAAGCTCCTGCAGGAAGCAGGCAGCAGGCAACAAATGGGACAGAAGAATAAAAGGAAATGACTGTACATCAAATACATAAATCATCTTTTGTTGAGTTGTGATGGTATTTGCATGTTTTTTTATGAAAGAAAATCTGGATCCTATATTTTTGGGAGTAGATATACTTGTGAGCATGGGCTACCAACTCATTTTGTAGCACGTAAAGGGATAGGAAAATTAATCTAGCAAATGAAGTGGCCATGAAAGAGTGGAACCGACCTATGCATATTGTTTTTTGAACAGGTTCTATTATTTCACAATCACACTGCTGAAAATATGTATTAGTGTATTCCTTCCTCTCTCTCGCTCTCTTTTTTTTTTTTGGTACTGAGGATTGAACCCAGAGGCATTCTACCTCCAAGCTACACCCCCAGCCCAATTTTATTTCTTATTTGGAAACAGGGTCTCACTAGGTTGCTGAGAGTCTTGCTAAGTTGCTGAGGCTGGCCTTGAACCTGCGATCCTCGTGTTGCCAACACACCCGGTCTTTTTTTTTTTTTAAAGGAAATACACTATAATAAGCTACAATGTATCTTATACAAGTCCATTGTTAGCTGGGCCCAGTGGTATGCACATGTAATCCCAGTACCTGGGAGCCCGAGACAGGAGGATCACAGGTTTGAGGACAGTGTGTGGTAACTACGAAAGACCATGTTTCAAAATAAAAAATTTTTAAAAAGCTGGGGGTATAGATCAGTGGTAGAATGTCCCTAGGTTCAATCTCCTGTGTGTGTGTGTGTGTGTGTGTGTGTGTGTGTGTGTGTGTATCACACACACACATATCCCTTGTTCTAGTTGTATCAATAAAACTTTCATATCAGTAAAATTTCTAGAGCTCTACCAATTTTAAGATGCCCTTATTCCAAATTTAGTTTCGTAATATTTCCTTTCTGGTTTTCTCATTACCCTTTACCCTTAGGGTGGAAGAATAAAGACTACTATTATTTGGTTTTGTGACCTCAAAAGTAGGCATTAATCCCAAATCTAAAAATAAAAAAAACCGTTGTCTGATGCTTCTTGTTGAAGCCAACAAAATCACAAAGAAAAGTTTTGCAAAAGCCTCAACATTTTCCTATTACAAACATCTGCCTGCTAAGAGACACTTACCACAGGATCTTTTATGTCAAGAGTAGCCTTAAATTTCTCAATGCAACGCTCCTGAAGGCATGGGACGGTAGTCACCTCTGGACTGGTAGACAAAATAAATACTGTGATAGCAGTAAGCAGACTGACTTCATCAAGTTCTTGATGTGTTCCATCAACTAAAGAGAAATGATCTATTAGAACAGATCATATTTATGCTTTATGTGCTGTGCAGCTGTCTTTAGTTTGATAGCAATAACTTTTTTCTGTATACAATAGATGCAGGCAATAGACACTGACAGACAGACTTTAAGAACTTTGGAAAATATTGGAGGTTTTAAGATGTGCATTATAAGTAATTCTAAGAAGGTGCAATACCTGGGCGTGATGGTTCATGCCTATACTCCCAGTACTTGGGAGACTGAAACAGGAGGATCGCAGGTTCACAGCCAGCCTCAGCAACTTAGTGAGGCCCTTTGCAACTTAGTGAGACCCTGTTTCAAAATAAAAAATAAAATAGGACTGGGGTATAGCTCAGAGGTAGAATAACCCTGGGTTTAATCCCTAGTAACACACACACACACACACACACACACACACACAAAGGCGGCGCAATAATTGCCAAAACTAATATTTTTAAAGGTAAAGACATATATACATTTACTAGTTTTGTGACCTCAGAAATGTGTCTTCAGTTTTTTCATTTGTAAAATGGGAATAAATAGTACACTGATCAGGTTATGGGGATCAAATAAGTTATGCTCAGTATGCATTAGCTATCTTGCTATTAATTATTATTATTTTGTTTGGGAGATGGGGTCTCACTGTGGGTGTCACTGTGTTGCTTAGGCTGGTCTCAAACTTCTGGGTTCTAGCGATCCTTCTGCTTCAGCCTCCTGAGTAGCTGAACTACAGGCCTGTGCCACTGTGCCTGACTTATTAGTTATCTTTACTGTGCAGCAACACCAAAATGCTTGGGCAATTTTTTTTCCTTTGTTAAGTTTAAATATTTTGAGCTGGGCGTGGTGGTGCACGCTTGTGATCTCAGTACTTGGGAGGCTGAGACAGGAGGATCGCAGGTTCACGGTCAGCCTTAGCAACTTAGTGAGGCCTCCGCAATTTAGTGAGACCCTGTTTCAAAAAAAGAATAAAAAGTAAGGCTGAGGGTGTAGCTCAGAGTAGAATGCCCCTGGGTTTAATCTCTAGTACCTCAAAAAAAAAGTATTTTGATAATACATGTACCAAGCAAACATACCTTAGCACTTTGTCTACACATACCATTTCTCAACAGTAGAGAAAACCCTGAAAGTAGCTGTGCAGGTCACAATTATTTGAAGGGATTTTGTATGAGAAATAATCTATGTTTATTTTCTAAAGTCATACTCTCATTAATTAATGAACCTATTGTGAAGTATCAATGTTATTTGAAAAAGAAAGGTATAACACATTCAACTCATTAAACTGTTTAAGAATGGGCTGTTGAGAACCAAGATGGTGGGATAGCAAGAGGCAGCGTGTTGCCAGTGCTCTGAGAGTCGGAGCTCGGCTGGCGGGAAGACTGCATCTTACAAAGAAAAGTAAGGCAGCCAAAACTCAACAAAACAACGAGAACCAAAGTGCAGTGGATTGCGAGGCAGTGGAAAGAGTGGAGGTCGGGAGCTCAAAGCATTTCACCTGGTTAAGCGGAGACAAAGGCGCCATCTTGGTTGAGCCACGCCAGCACCGCGGCCCCCGGAATCCTCCAGCAAAGAAACAGCTGATTGTTGTGAAACCAGCGATTATAGTCCACCATCGAAAGCAGTCGACATCGGACCATGATGAAGCCTAAGTTAAACCAGATCCACAACTACAACAGTGACGACTGCAAACAGTGGGACACGAGCCTCAGTCCCCACAAAGAAAGTGACGTGGAGAGACATAGATGAGGCGGCCAGGCACAGGAGCACCCCAACATCGAAAAAAAAAGCGGGTGAAACTCACCCCCCTGGAGTAGCCTAGCACCGGGGCAGAACACCACTGCACTGAGAACATGGACAGACATGTCATGGCCCCCTGGAACTGCCCAATGAGAACATGGGTGAGTGAGATAAAGGGAGGCAGCATGTAGCCGGCACTCTGAAACTCGGAAAATGGCCAGTGGGAAAACTGCTTCGTAACAAGAAAAGTGGGATAGATAAAACTCAACGAAACAAAGAGAGCCAAAGAGCAGCAGAGTACAAGGCAGTGGACAGAAGGGGGTATAAACATAACTCCACGCATTTCACCTGCTAGGTGGAGAGAGGAGGCGAAGGCGCCATCTATGCAGTGCCATGCCTACACCGCGACTCCCAGAGACCAACAACAAAGAGACAGCAGATCCTTGTGAAACCAGTGACTCTAGACCACCATTGAAACCGATCAACTCTGGAACATGTTGAAGCCCAAGTCAATTCAGACCCGCACCTACAACGATGATGGTTTCAAGGGCTGGGTCGTGAGCCTCTGCTCCCGCAACGAGTGTGATAAGGAGAGACAAAGAAGAGGTGGCCATACACAGGAGCAGCCCAACACCGTACTGAATACCCCAGAACTGGAGGACATAGGTAGATGAGACACAGCCCCCTTCCCAGAAGCCCAGCACCGAGAACATGGGTGGGTTCTGGGTTCCGCACAGGCCCCCGGCCCTGCTCCCAGAAACCCCTCCTGTACTGAAGGCAGGCGAGCCCTTGGCCCTGCCCCCAGAGACACTCCCACCCCGGGCGCTGGGGATGAAGGGTGGGTGAGCCCTTGGCCCTGCCCCCAGAGAACCCCTCCCCCTGGTGCTGGGGACGCAGGTGGGTGAGCCCTTGGCCCCACCCCCAGAAAACCCCTCCCCCCGGTGCTGGGGACGTGGGGTGGGTGAGCCCTTGGCCCCGCCACCCTAGAACCTCTCACCCCAGTGCTGGGGACGTGGGGTGGGTGAGCCCTTGGTCACCCCCCCGGAGAACCTCCCACCCCGGCGCTGGGGATGTGGGGTGGGCGAGTCCTCGGCCCTGCCCCTTGAGAATCCCTCCCCCAGGCACTGGGTACGCAGGGTGGGCGAGCCTCTGGCCCCACCCTGGAGTACCCCAGTGCTGAGGTCAGGGGAGGATGAGCCACAACCCCGCACAGGAGGGACTCCAGACAAAGAGAGAAAACCTCAGATGAGTGAAGAAGGCGAACAAACTGGGGGAGACGGGAGGGAAGGACAGGGAAACAAACTGGTGCGCAGGACAGACATACACAATGATATCAAAGTCAACTACTATGCTGAAAATGGAAAGGAGGGAGGGGGAGGCAGGGCGGGGTGGGAATTGGGGAGGGCTAATTGACTGATGAGTGCATGTATACGCCAACCATCCTGAAATCCTTTAAGATGTATGACTGCAATACACTAATAAAAAAAAATAAAAAAGAAAAGAATGGGCTGTTACTTGTGAAGAAATGACATCCATGTATTGTAGCTTTGGTCACATTCATTCAACAAATAATTTAGAAACACTAGGTGTTGAGAGGCTGAGACAGGAAGATCACAGATTTGAGGCCAGTGTGTGGTAACTTAATGAGATCCTGTTTCAAAATAAAAAATAAAAAGGGCTGGGGTGTAGCTTAGAGGTAGAACACCCCTGGGTTGAATCCTCAGTATCACAAAACAAATAAACAAAATAGAAACACAATGTGCCAGGCCTCTTTCAGTCACTGAAAATACAATTTAAAAAGAAGAGATAATATAAACTGGGAAGCAAATAAGAATTTATTTCTAGCTACTAACAAGGTCCATGCATATAAAAAATGTATCAAGCCGGGCGTGTTGGTGCACGCTTGTAATCCCAGTACTTGGGAGGCAGAGACTGGAGGATCTGGATTCGCAGCCAGCCTCAGTTACTTAGTGAGGCCCTCTGCAACTTAGTGAGACCCTGTTTCAAAATAAGGAATAAAAAAATAGGGCCGGGGTGGAGCTCAGAGGTAGAATGCCCCTGGGTTCAATCCCCGGTACCGCAAAAAAACCCCAAAAAAACAAAAAACAAAAAACCAAAAAAAACCCCACCACCACAACAAAAACAGTGTTAGGAATGTAGCTCAGAGGTAGAATGCACCTGGGTTCAATCACCAGTACCGCAAAACAAAAGAAAAGAACCACCATAAGGGGACTGGGGGTACAGCTCAGTGGTAGAGCACTTGCCTAATATGCTAGGCCCTGGGTTAATTCTCAGTATTGTGAAACAAATAATCCCTCTCCCCTCAAAAATAAAGAAAAAAAAACAAAAAACCCCAAACAAACTCAAACTTCAAAAGGAAAACCAAACCAAAACAAAAAACATGGAAAGCAACCTAGGATAACTGACATTGTGTGGCTGGAGAAAGCTTAAAGGAGTTAATACCTGAGCTGGCACCTATGGAAGAGTGGGATCTATTTTATAAAAGACAATTGAGTAACTTAAAGGTAACATAGGTACATGGGTAACATTTAAAGTTAACATGATAGCACTGTTATGAGAACTTTCTATACATTAAACTTAATATTTAACTTTCACAATAGATAGTACTATGAAGTAGGCACTCTTGTCCATCCCCCCCTTTTATTGAAGTTCTCAAGCTTGAACTCAGGGATGCTCTATCGCTGAGCTACATCCCCAGCTCTTTTTATTTTTATCTGAGACAGGGTCTTGGTAAGTTGTCCAGGCTGGCCTTGAACTTGTGATCCTCCTGCCTCAACCTCCTAAGTAGCTGGAATTACAGGGGTCCCAAGCCACACAATTAGTAAGGCAAACAGTTTGATTCCAGAGAGTAGACTGCTAATGATGTAGCTACATTGCTCCCCATTCAGCAAAGTTAGTTATTGAGGGTAACTTGAAATTTCAATATACTTAGCTAGTTGGTTTAGTAAAAAAAAAAAAATTTTTTTTGGTGTGGTATTGGGGATTGAACCAGGGGCATTCTACCTCTGAGGTACACCCCCTACCCTATTTTAATTTTATTTGGAAACAGAGTCTTACTAGGTTGCTGAGGGAGGCCTTGCTAAATTGCAGAGACCCTGCTTAAAAATGTCTTTTCATTCTCAGTAAGATAAAGGTCTCCTGTGTTCCTCTTGCCATTTCTTCTAAAATTCCTTGCTGGGCGTGGTGCACTGTTCAGTGAGACTCTTAATGGATCTTTCTTGGTGACTATGATTGAAAACAGATACAAAAATAATCCTAATCGCTGGGCGTGGTGGCGCACGCTTGTAATCCCAGTACTTTGGGAGGCGGAGACCGGAGGATCCGGGTTCGTGGCCAACCTCAGTGCGCATGTGCGCGCGATCTCTCTCTCTCTCTCTCTCTCTCTTCTCTCTCTTCTCTCTCTCTACTCCGCAACTTCGTGAGACCTGGTTTCAAAAATAAAGCATAAAAAAATAGGGCCGGGGGTGTAGTGCTGAGGTAGAATGTCCCTGTGTTCAATCCCCGGTACCGCAAAAAAAAAAAAAAAAAAAAAAAAAAAAAAAAA